>VYZQ01005210.1:0-17040 GCA_013400655.1 Mystacornis crossleyi
AAAATATATATTAAACCCACGTTATGAATACCTGCCTGCTTGAGTTTATGCTGAGGAAGCCGTATTTTGTGTTAAACCAAGCAGTGCTGTAACCAGCGCTCAAAGCTAAGAAAAATACTGTTTTGTTCTAAAAATGAACGTCCCAATAATTGAGAACTCTTGTGTAAAGGCAGCCACAAAATTGCTGTGGTTTGAGCAAAAGGTACCACACTTGCTGGACAACAGAATGGAAGAAATTAATTGGTGTTCCTGGCTTATTGAAGAGAACCAGCAGCCCAATCCTTCCAAAGCACAACTAATAATTTTATGAAAATTTAAATAAATGTATGGGTGTGAACAAGCTGTGGATTTGTAAATTCTTTGCCCATAAGCCTAAAATCAGTAGACTTGGCTGTCAGGCATTGAGGATGAAGGTTTTTCATTATAACTCCCACATTTACAAAGAGATTTTTTTTTTCCCCAATGCACCAAGATAATGCAATCAGGTCTAAAAGCTCCATGATTAGAAAGCACTAGCCTAGAAAATGTGAATATGGAACCAAAGGAATATTTACACAGAATGCATTGTATATTAAATTCCTTCTTCTTTTTTTTAAGATATATTTTAATCTTCACTAGGATACCTTAGTGATTGAAGGGATCATTTCCCTTGTTATGAAGTACAACCAAAAAGTAAATAATATCATGGTGTACTAATGTACTTGGAAAGGTTTCTTGGTAAATAGGTCTCTGTTTTATGAGAAATGGTATGAAATGTCCAGAGGTCAATCTAAAACGGACATTGTTCTTGGACAAGTTGACCACAGATGCAGCTCAGAACAGCTTCACAGATTTACCAGCAAATAATTCATCCCTTTGGGGAGACTTTTTCTGCTGCTCTGTGTTTCTGATGAACAGTAATCTACCAACCAAAAGACCGTGGTGGAAATGAGTCAGTTTGCTCTCAAAAACCATGCAGCCTGACATGAATTACAACGGCAAAACTAAGCCCTGACAAAATCACAAGGTGGAGAAAGTCTTCTGCACAACCAGTTCCCTCCTAGCACTGATTTCAGCGGGAGAGAGCACAAATCTCTTGGACCAGGCAAGATGAGTAACTTTCTCATAAGAAATGCCAGAGGTTTTATTCCTGCCTTGACACTTGCTGTGCTAAAATGTCTTAAGGAATGGTTTCCTTCGTGCCAATAAAAGCACCTTCTAAAACAAGAAGCTGGGCTTTGCTGACCACCTGCCTTATTACAGAAACAGCTGGAGTTAGGATTGCTCAGACCCTCACCAGGTCATGCCTTAGACTCATCAAAATGGTTTTGTTATTTTGATTTCACAGAAATGGGGGAAAAAAACCCAACAACCCATTAGACTACAGACCAAGGTCAGGTAAACTTTTTTGTTGGTTAGGAGAAGTTTCTGACTCAGCACGTAAGCTTAGGTCAAGGTGACCAGAGACGTAGGCTTCCAAAATCAGAGAGAGTCGAGAAAAGCACAGGCATGAAAGAACAGTCAGGAAGGAAAATCACAAAATTTAAAATAGAAACAGATTTCTACTAATTCATTAAAAGACCTGTTTGGGGTCAATTTTTCTTTCTTCTTTCCTTTTTCTTTTCAACTGGTGAACAGTTAAAAGCAGCACTTCATCTGAATTGCAGACAGCATGATTATTCACGGAAATGCTACTTGACATTAGCAATTGTAGCAGAATCTGGTCTAAACATTTCTGAATTGGGCCCAATCAAAAGCATGGGATTTAATAGCACTGTGATTTTGGGCTGACTCATCTGAGAAGCTATTTTGGATTTTTCAAGGTATTACTGTCAGTAACTAGGACTCTTTTTTCAAATTGAAATTGCATGAAAGCAATCAAAGAGCATAAAAAAAAAAAATCGTGCTACCTGGCTTTCTGTCTTTAAAAAAATCTCTCTGTACTTGTAGACTACCAGGTGGAAGCCAACTGAATCAGTGATAACCTGGTTTAACCATGTAGTATTTCCCATCACAAATGAAATGACTTTGGAACCCACATTGCCCTGCTCGTTTCTAATGTGAAGGTGATCCCTAATTTTAGCTATGCCTGGGCTCAGGTAATCATGTAGGCTCCCTGTGTAGTGGAACTCCTCCAGGGAATGATTCATCCAGTTATCTTACAGTGGGGCAAACCACTTCCTGGGAGATTCTAACCTTTCCCAACAGTTTTTACAGAGCATTTATACCCTGTAGGAGCATGGCAGAGCATATCATGCCTGTTACTGGCTGGGCCTAGGTATTCATCTGAGAGACTAAAAAGCCAAGTAATCATCTAGGAAGAAACTTGTGAGAAAAGAGTGAAAAGTTTCTGTGTAAATGTTTTAAGTAAGAAAAAAAGCTGATTTCTTTCCAACTTGAAATTGGTTTTGGGAAGGAGATGGATGCAAGGACAGTTAATTCTAGTACAAGCAGTGGCTCTTTCCAGTACAAAGGGGATTTCTGCTTAACACGAGAAATCCACGTGAACAGAGTGAACAACCTGCTCATTAAGCTGTTCATCTGATAAGTGAGGGATTTGAGCCCAAGCCTGTGGTCTTCCTGATTCAAAGCTGAGGTGACAATGAGATGGGCAGTCTCCCTGAATTATAAGCACAGAGTGTGAGCCAGACACCTGAAAGCTGGTGATGACCACACGGGCTGTGGGGTGAGAAGCAGTGCAAGAGTTCTCTGGCAGCACTGCTGAGAAATGCAGCTGGTAGTGCCCTCTGTCATGCTGTGCTGGTGGGATTCTCCTGATGGGCCTCTCTCAGCAGAGAGCCCGCTCTGTGAAGCCTGTTCTGTGTACTGACTTCCTAAAATACATCCAAACCCACATGCACTGCCAGCTGTGAGCATTGTACTGGTTTTAGCAAAAAGAAGTGACTAATATGGTGTCCTTTTATTGCTTGCCTTGATACTTTAGTGTTTGGGATTGAAGTGCTTAGAAGGATAATTCTTGCCTTTGCTGAAGTGGTACCTGATCTACAAAGAGACAGAGAGCTGGTTCTTACATTTCTGTCTTCTCCCAGTATTATGCCTTTCTGAAAACATTTTAAAAATTTAGTGTATTTCAACTGAGCCCAGAATTTCTCTGAGTTCCAGAGCACAGTGTTAAACTGGGAGCTGCTGTGGTTCTGTGTGGTGCAGGCATTTAGAGGATGGGTAGTTACTTGCATCACAGCCCCATTACCTTTGCATAAATGGTTTGCTGTCCTTTTAGTCCCACACCAAAACCCAGCACAGCCAAGAGCCTACACCCAACCAAAACCTCAGAAACATGAGGGAAAAGGTTCTGGGAGTAGTTCCTCTATGAAAGATCCTACAGTTCTGCTGCTCCACAGCAGAGATTTGGGATAATAAAAACTCACAGAAAATGCCAGGAGCACCACAGCAGACTTAGCAGCTCTCTTCCTCCTGACAGAGCCTGCTGCCAGCACAGCCCCACTTCCAGCTGCTTGGGAATCCCGGCATCCCAGGAGCTGCACTTGATCTCCTTCCATATCACAGGCAGCTCAGGCGCCTCAGTTATGCCACCTTGAATTAACAGCATCTGCTCTCTCTGTAACCTTGGCACTCGCCCTCTTTCCTTCCCAAGCTGCCTTGCCTAAATATTATTTCTACTTGCAAAAACATTGCATTGCATCATCGTGGTGAGACGCACTCCCTTGTCACTTCAGTCACTTCTGAGCAGTGGCTGGGTGTTTCAAGACATGTTGGTGACCTTGGCCACCTTCCAGCTGTAGAAGCAGTTGGCCTGTGGCTTTTTTTTTCTCCTGATGGGGCTGATAAACTTCCATAGTTAAGTCTCTTTCTATACAACACATGGAATAAATACAGGGTAAGAAGCTTGCTTTTGAAAAATAAAATTTCTGAGGGTCATTCTCATCAGCAAATGTGACATTTGAGTCAGATTATCTGACAGAAGGCTGACTGGCCAGGACAATTCCTGGCTCCCAGGGTCCTCTTACACCATTTTAAGTTCTTGCCCGGCACAAGGCAATGCACATGGTGTTTTTGAAGTGGGAGAGAAGGATCTGTCTGTTACCAATGACAAAATCTTTCTTGCTATCACAAATGAGTGTTGCTAAGGAAACTAAAAATGGCCATGGTCTTGCCTATCAGAAATCCTTGTGTGGGCCCCGTTACCAGCACAGCACTTAACTATCACACACTGTTTGTCACTGAGGTCAGAAAGGGCTATGAAGCATCAGTGGGGATCCTGGTCTGGAGCAGATATCTAAATTTCTGTGACATCAGAGGGGATTTAACTGCCTCAGTATAATTCCAAGATTGTTCTAATGCCTTGTTTAAGCTAATGGGAGTCCAAGAGATCAAAATGTGCTCCTGCTTTTGCCACCTGAGTCTCTTCAGCACATTGGTCCCATCTGCACTGTAGCACCTCCTCTCATCATCTCTCTTTCATCAGATTGCCACTTCTAATCAGTAATTCCAGTGGTATTGTACTAGCAAGAAAATAACCTTCCTCCATTCAAAAGGATGTGGAAGCTATCACTAATAACCTCCTAGAGTTATTAGTCCTGATCAGAAGTGCTGCCTGAGCTCAGCTAACACTTTTTGAATGACCTAGGGCACTGGTGACTCACGGCCAATATATTCTGTATCACAAAAATCATTGGGAGAACTTCCTGGGACGCATTTTAAGTGATTTTGAATGTTTTTTATTAGAGGAGTGAGAGAGGGAAACGGAAGGCAGAGCAGAAGGGTTTTGTGAGAAACGAAAAGGAGGAAAAACACCATGCAGCAGCTTATTGCTATAAGAAATCTTGTTTAGCAGCTTCTTTAGCAGCTTTAAGAATTAAACGGACTTTTTTAACAAGTCCTTTGTTTTTGTTTTATTTCTTTACAGTCTGTGTGCGATTCTTCCCATGCTGTTCAGTGGACATCACAAAATTTCCAGGCAAAATTTGGTGGAGGCTGCGAAAGACCTGCTACAGAATCGTGGAGCACAACTGGTTTGAAACATTCATCATCTTCATGATCCTGCTGAGCAGCGGAGCTCTGGTACATGTGACAGCATTTCCCAACTGGTTAAAAGTGGACATGGGTCTCAGTGTTCCCCAGTTTAGCTGTCTCTAAGATCTTATGAGCCCTTACTGGTAATTTCTCAAAGCAAAGCATGTCTGGGGCTAAAACAGGTCATCAGCTTTCCTGATTTCACCTGCCTGTACGTTATGGTGGGGAATTTTGTTCTGCTGTGACATAAAATTCTGACTTGCACATGTTTTGAAAAGAAAATCCTTGAGGAAGTCTGTGTGAGGAAGTTTGCCAGCATTGCTGCTTCAGCATCCTATAGCTGCTCCTCCATGAGAGTTCCCATCTGGAGACTTGCATTTTGCTCCAGGGGTGGCTTTGGTTTTTTTCTTTTCTTCTCTCTTGTTTTTTTTTTTTTTTTAGCACATTCTGTAACCAGCAAATCACAATTATAAAAGACTGAGAGAGCACTGAATCAGTGCTACCCATGGAGGTACTGGGTGCCTGTATTCCTGTTTCGAATACACCTTAGGTTAACACTCAGTACCTCCCCTGCACAGGTCCTGTTCGTGTCCAGGTGAACACGTGGGTATGGCCACTGGTTGGTCATTGCCCAGGACTCTGATCGGGGCTCCTCTCCTCCTGAGATCCCCCTGCACACTGGAATTATCCTCTCTGCCCTATCAGCCCTGGGTTCTTCACAGAGATGTATTTATACTTCTCTTTTACGTGTCTGGAATGTCCCTGGAATTGGTGGGATTTCTCCCAGGTTTTTATCCTGACCTAGGGCAGAGATGTGTATCAAGAGTTCTCCAGGCTTTGGTCACTGGTCTTCTCCTTCGTAAGGGAGTAAGACGTGCCCTTATTAAATTTGCAGACAGTGCCACGTGTGGGCAGGTTATCCATGCATTTCCAGAGGTCAGGATTGACTTCAGGCCAAATGGATGAACCTTCCTTAAGTAGCAAGGCAAGCATCATCTCAGAAAGTGCTTCAGCTCACCAGGAATAATCAAGGGCAGAAAGGTGTGGTGAAGGATGGCTTTAAGGATGCAGATTTGCTAAAAAGAACTGAAGGGGGAGCAGGCAACAAACAGAATAAACTCCATCACAGCCTTGCACAGAAGCCCAACACCCCACTGGGCTGTATAAATTATCCTGTTCTTCCACTCCAGTTGGCGTCAAGGAGGCCTCAGCTGGAGCACTGGCTTCAGCTCTGGGCACTGCACTTTGGGAAAGACGTGGGCTAATTGAAGAAACTCCAGAGAAGAGCAACACAGATTATCAGTGGCCTAAAAAAAGAGGAAAACGCAGAAGTACTGGGTTTGTGTAGCTCAAAGAAAGTCTCTGAAGGGAGACGGGAAGGTGGAAATAGATAAATGTGTGCAGAAAAGGAAAGAAATGGACTGCTCTCCTGGTCCACCAGGGATGGGCTGAAATGTTGCCCAGGGGATTTTATTTTATTATGAAAAAAAAGAGGCTGAATAACTTGGGTAAATAATAGGCTTCTGAAAATTGTCACAGCTTTGCTGAAACAAATGGACTCTGACAGTTTTTGCACCAGCTTGAGCATCAGAATGTTAATTTTTGAACACATTTTAGAGGGGGAATGTCGCTTGCTATAATATGCTTTAGATGAATACACTTCCTTACATATGTAATTAAAAGTGCCTTAGATAACTGAAGACTGCAATATAAAGCTCATTTAATTTAAATTGCATGCATTTATTTAGTTTTTGCGATTTTCAATTTAGCCAGTGCGGTTCTGTATAAGGGCAAATTATCCCACATTCTCTCACATATCAGCGCTGCACTTCGGTATTTGGACTGGAGATGTTGGTGGCAACACACAACTTTTTTCCTGTTATTCTGGGTTGCTGTCCTCCAAAAACTGAGCTCATCTGGCTGCATCCCTGGGACACGCTAAGTTCTTAAGGGAGAAGAGCTGTGTATACCTTTCAGCCAATATATATATATATGTATGTGGTTAAACCATGAAAATATATCTTTAGCTTATTGCAGAAGATCCAAAAAGCTTTCTTAAGATTTTAAGCCATAAGCACCCAAACTGGAAACCTACTTTTTAAGAGTAATTTTGGATAACACTGCAGGTATCCTACTTAACTCTTTTTTAAAAACACAAAGCAAAGTAGAAAAAAAAAAACAAAAAACACAAACCTTTTCAATGTTTTATATGGCAAAGATTTCATCTGTTGTCACCATGGAAAAGTGCAAAGCACCAGAATTTTGTCATTTGGGTAATATCCACAGCTTGTCCAGAAGTACAGAAGTGTCCAGGTAGCATATTTTTCATCCCCTAATAAGCTGCTTCCTGACTCACAGTGTGCTTTTAGTAGACAAAACACAATGTACGTTTGGACAAGTTAGTAGAAAGTAGGGAGAGCAAAGGAGGGACAGGAAGAAATCACTTTAAATGGTTTGTTGTTATTTTTGCAGTAATTGCAAAGTACAGCAAGTCATCTGACAAAGTGAGTGAGCCCCTACGAGAAGTGATAAACTCCAAGCTGTGCATTGTTTTCAGGCCTTCTCCAACAGCTCTTTCACACCCTTGAAATATCATTTTTGAAGGCAAGATAGGAGACAGAGTTGCGGCGAAAACGTCACCCCAAAGTGTGGGGACAAATGGACAAGCTTGGCACAGGCTGCCAAAGCTTTCTTGTCAGTTTAATTACTGTTCCCTGGCAGGCAAAAGAGCAGTGTGACTGCCTGAGTGACAAGTACCACACTTCTTGTATCTCCAGCCACTGGGTGTTTGCTAACTTTTCGAAGCTCCTCGGAAAGTAGCTACAGATCTGGAAATATGTAAATGCAGATAATTCAGATGATTAGCACAGACCCTCTCAAATTATGTTTCTTGCTGCCAAGTGCTCTGGGTCACACGATAGGATGAGAGTAATATGTCACAGCTTGGGTTATTCAGGTTACAGGGACTTGGGAACAGCTTGTGTAACGCCAGTGGCAGAAGTAGCTGGGGAAGCAGACTATGTTTTGACTTAGAAGCCCCAAAATGGGCTGTATATGGGCAAACCTGACACTCAGATCCTGCCTTTTATTTGACTTGCATTATAAAATGAAGGCTAAACTATGAGGCATCTTTATTTTCTTTATTTTAGAGGGCATACTGGTTTAGATCTTAAATATTTTAAAGGGGTCATTCAGTTGCTCGTATTTGATATAGATACTGAAACTCTTTTCATAATGCTCTGCATGAGATTAGTTGGAGAGACAGATGAGATGGGGAGATAGATACCTTGACCTTTAAAACATTATTGTTCTGCTAAGTGAATAATAATGAGCATTTCTCGAGGCAGAGAGCTGTAGCCACCTAAAATGTGGTGGCTGAACAGAAGCCAGGGAACTCCAGTACTCCATAACACAGGCAGGTTAATAACCCAATTTGTCATCATTAGCAGTAAGGTCTACTTGGCTAAATGCAAGGGTCATATTCTGCCTCCTAAATATAGACATCCTGTGCCCTGGGACATCCAAGGTGCCTGGGTAGCAGTGGCACAGCCAACAGCAGCTGAGGCAGGATAAATCTGGGCATTTTGGGGTGGCATTCTGCTCATGGATTCACACTCCCAATTCAGGGTGCCTAAGCTTTTCCTGCACTCAGAGGATGTCTAGCCAGTACAGCCAGTAGAGGCTGGGGAGAGATAGCTAAGCCTGTGTCCATTACTGGGGAAAGCTGGACAGATCTTTCTTAGGTTAGGGTCAGTCCTGTTTGTGCCTGAGCACTCTTTTTGAGTGTAATGTTAAAATATATCCGAAATTACAGACTGTGCATGATATCTTATCAAATACAGGCCTGCAGTGCAACACCCATGCTTTCCAACAGGGCTTAGGAGCAGTTATTAATCAATCCTTTGTTCTTCCAGGCCTTTGAAGATATTTACCTTGAAGAACGAAAAAACATAAAAACCATGCTGGAATATGCCGACAAAGTATTCACTTACATCTTTGTTTTGGAAATGCTCCTGAAGTGGGTGGCTTATGGCTTCAAGAAGTATTTCACCAATGCCTGGTGCTGGCTGGACTTCCTTATTGTAGATGTGAGTATCACTTTGGAACTACAACGCTTCTCGTGTTGGATTTTGCAGTGGGTGGGAAAGGGACATTACATTTGGCAGCTTTGCATCTGTGAAATGACAGCTGTCACTCTGAGCACCAACCCCAGGCAGAGCTGAAGGGAGATTGGGATATGTAACTGTGCATCCCCAGGACCCGAAGCAAACAGGAACGCCTTTAGTTGTGACGTAGATGTGTCACCTTGCTAATTTGAGTCACATCCCCTTCTCAGCTGCAGCAGTTCTCTCTTTTAGCACTTAACATCTCGTTCCACACTCCCAGCTAGCACAAGGTCCAGTTACCTTGGCCTGCTCTGCACATGACCTGGGCACAGAAGTTTTCAGCAGATTAGAGGAGCTGTCCTTGGCGGGGCTCCCCGGCGAGGCTGCCAGCAGTGTGTAACAGTATGTTCAGTACTGGCTCCCAAATATTTACCAGAGCAGGAGTCCAGAAGAAGGTGTGAGAAGTCCTCTTGGCAAAGTGGCCTCACTACTACAAAACATTGCAAAATACTCCAAATCCTTGAAATGCCACCATGCTTAGTTCTCCTAATTTAAGGATAATCCTTAAAAGTCGGAACAAATGGAAGCTCATGCCCCAGGAGTGTTGCTAGTACCAGATTCAGCTCCTCCAAAGATTCACCATGAACTGATGTGGGATCTGCCAAATTTGGGAAAAGTCAACAACACCACGTTCTCCAGATGATGTCTAACATTTCATCTCAGTGTATCAACGAGGAGGCAATTATGTCCCCGAGGCCAGTTCTTATTAACTTGAGGTATTAATGCAGGAGGCTGGCAGAGCTTTGCCATAATTATGTAATTTATTAAACTTCAGAGAAATTATTTTTCCCCGTTTTACATCTGAACCTTGACTCGAGGGAAGAACTGCACTTTCTTTGGCCCCAGCCCAGGAGAGCACTTCAATGGGACAATTTACTTGTTTGAAGTTATGGACATGTTTAAGTGCACTGCTGGATCAGAGCCTTTGGAAGCTTCTCCAGAGCTTTAATAAATTGATTTATGAAAAGGAAATTCTTTACATAAATTGTAGGTCATAAATTCTTTGCATATATGCTTAGAAACCTTTTAAAGGGAAGGCACTCATTTTTCTCAGATTAGCTCCAACAGAAGAGGAAGGCCTGGTTTAATTATTTAACCACAAAATTGGAATCCACCAGTTCCTAAGTTATAGCACAGCCCTGAAAACTCTTCTTATTTTGATGTAGGTGACATAGCTTTTCTTTTCTGGTTTCTCCATCTGTAAAATGGGACTAATAGGACTCACCTAAAATACTGTATGGGCTTCCAGGAATTTGATTTTGGAGTTACTGTTTCAGTGAGCTTCTGAAGACTGGAAGGGCTGGATGAGGGATGAATATTGGCACAGCCATAAGTAGAGGTCTTCCTGATAGGAACAACAGCATGAATTCACGATGGATTCCCTGAGGCAGTTTGGAACTCTGTTGCACCATTAACAGTTTGAAATTAGGTCCATACTTGTAGAATAACATCTCAAACAGAATAAACCAAAAACTAAGCTAAATTCTGTCCTCCGTGTGAAAACCCCTCTTGGAACAGGAGCCACACACGAATGTGAAGTCCAAATGTAAATTAGCTGCGTGTTTGCCTTTTAATGGTGGAGTTTATAATGACAGATTGGAGAAGAAGCCACAGATGGCCTGGGAAAGGGGCTTCACCTTTCCCTGTCACACATCAGAGCACGCATGGCATAAAACAGGGGAGACACAGGCCCCTGGGACTCCCCTCATCCCCAGAAAATAAATCCCAGAGCCTTCCTACTGACCCAGAGTGTTTTATTTTCTTAACCCACATTTAAATATTCTTGTTGCAAACTTCCAGTCCAACCAAAAAGTTGTTCCACCCTTGAGTTGTTTTGGTTATTGATTGACTCTAGGCTACCTCTTACTCTTTAGGGTTCTCAATGAATAAATCTTTTCCCCCTGCACTATTCTTTCCTTAAAAATATTTTCCCAGTGCAGATTATGAGAACCTGGTACTATATTTTTAGCAGGTTTAACAGATGCTTTGCTCCTACCCTATAGCTAACCCACCCTGCCACTCTGAATTGGCACAGTAATACCCTATAATTTTTTCAGCACACTTTTTATTTCAATTTACATTTTTTTTTGGTCCTTTGAGAACCAAATCACTGCAACTGAGCTGCAGAAGGGAGTGAATGGGTGAATTAGCTGCTCCAAAAGACACAGATGAACCACTTGTCTGATTTTCTCAAATTTATTTGTTTAAAATTATTCACTTAAAAATTCCTGATCTGCAAATTATTCATTAGCAGTTTGGTATCAGTATTCAAAATTCAAGCTGCAATGGTTGATTTTTGATTGGACATGTGAAACCATCTCTCATCTGTGTTTTCTCATTGTACAAATGCAACTCTGAATCTATTTTCTGAATTTGAATAATTCATAAAACCAGCTCAAAATTTGCAAGTATTCACTATTTATAAATGGGATTTGAACACAGGGGGGGCATAAGCATACTGATGCTGAAATTTTTTTTTTTTTCTATATATCATGCCTTGTGAAAGACCTTTGTCACTGATTTGGGCCAGTGGAACAGCAGAGGCTCCATCTGACAGTTGTGGATTACTAAAGAAAATTCTGTTTTGCACTGCTTAAACATCAAAACACAGAGTAATCCACAAACTGAGAGCTATTTTTTCTGCATGTAGAATCCCTAAAGGATGATCTCTGTTAATGGGCTTCTCAGCATCTCAAAGAAATGTGCTGGTGTAGCAGAGAGTACTTTCACGTACATTGCAATACAATAACCTCCTATCCACGACTCTGCTACAGATTTCTTTGGCAGGAAAGAGAAAGGGTTAATCACACCACAAAATGCGGGTCCACTTCATCTCAGGGCACCTGGGAAAGATGCCTTAGATGTCTACTGAAAGTTGGGTATACTGAACAAACAACATCAGTGTACATCTACACAAGTTACCCTGCAAAAAAGAAATGTACTACTAAAGGTAGCACCCTTCTACACTGCAAATATCACCTCTCTGTGCTCATGAACTGCAGTGGTGGGCACTCAATCCACAGCTCTTTACACATGAGGGAAAGGCAGAGACTGTGGTGTATCTGTGCAGACAGATAGAAGTGTAGACAGACATCAATGCCACCATCAGGAGTGGCATTTAGGCACAATCCTCTTTGCTGGGATGCACGGGTAAGTATTTCCACAAAGAACAGATATTTTCCAAGCATCTATGCAATCCAAACCTCTTTGGACCAAGCAGATTAAACGAGGAGTCTGAACTTGGCCGGGGATGGAGGCGAGGGCACCCGAAGTGAATGTTTGTGGGAACAGCTCTCCACCAGGCCTGTCCTGCAAAAGCAGAGAGTTGGGCTTTGAAACAAGAGGCAGAGAGACTCCACCAGCTGTGCGTGCTGGTGTCGTGTTTGATGTTCCTTTCAATTGTTTCCTCTGACCTATAAATATTATCTTGAGCTTATCTGGTCTGAGCTTCAGCCAGTTAATTCTGAGCTATGGCCCAGTCTCTGCTGACAGCGGATGGATTATTCCATTGCACGGTCAGTTTGGGAAAGGCATCAGTCTGGGACTTAGCATCATTCAGAGTCTGGAGGTGTTGCAGTCAACAGCTTCTTCACTCGCAGCTCATGCACTGAGGGCAGAGGTGAGAGGCTGGAACCCCAGAGAAGCTGTCATGAGAAAGCTCGTGGGAAAGGGGTGTGAAGTCCCAGCTCATTAGTAAGAACACTCAGGAAGAAAAGTCACAGCCAAGTTTCATTGCCCGTGGCATTCACAGAGAAATCCTCTTAAACCGGCACTAATGTCATCTCTCGACAAAAGTCCATTATCACAAATCCATCATCTCTATTGCAGCTTTTGTGTTCAATTTAATTGACCAAAAGTTAGTCCCAATCCAGGCTTACAAAAACCCAGCCTGATTGTCACATACTGATTTCAGAAGTGAGAGGATATGGGGTTTTCTCCACTGATTCTTTCTAAGATTATCCTATCTTTCAAGATTTGATAAGTGGAGAAAGCTGTTTTCTTAAACAATTGCTTTGTCAGTGATGTTGGCAGCCTCCTTCCCATCCTGCCATCTCCAGCAATGGTGGTCCTTGAACTATGTCCTGCAGTAGGGAGGGGAGAACATCTCTAATTCTACAGTTTCACCTTGATGCCCCACCAGTTTCTCTCCAGCTGGGTCACCAGGGATGAAAATTTTTCTTTCCATCCCTTTTCCATCTCCCCTGCCATAGAGGCAGGAGCTCACAAACAGTTTTGAGTAGTAGATCTGTCTGCAAAATAGCCCAAGCAAGGCTCAGCAATGGATTTGAAGGCCAAGCATCTCATCAGTTATTCGACAAATCCACTAGGCAGGATTTTGTAGATGCTTTTATGGAAATAAAACAATATGTATTTTTTCACTCTCCTACATGACTTTTGTGAGTGATTCTATCACAGCATGTTTCTGGTGTTTGCCTGAAGCTGCTGGGTTTGGAGCTAGAGATTTGTATTCCCCACTGAGCAGCTTTCCAGATTTCCTGTTTGCCACCAAATTTCCTGTTTGCTTGTTTGAGAACTGCTCATGGATGTTCAGGCATTAAATGCACCATCACTTTCCCTGAACACTTAAACAAAAATAAAGGTATTACATTTTCCAAGATAGTTCCTGGAAAGCACTTGCTCTAAGATTTCTGCTTCAAATACTTCACTGTCAGACAAGTTAAGAAGCAGCTAATAATCCTTGAATCTGAGATGAACATTTTAAAACAGTCTTTCTATCCCTAGTTAAAATTGAATTGAATCAAATTATGCCCTTGTGTCGGATTGTCTCTAAGTGACAATTAAAAACTTGCTGTGTGAAGTAAATATTGATGGCTTATGATTACTTTAATTGTTTTTCTCCATCTGTATTCCCTGTTGATTAACAAGGTGATTTCTGTTTGCTGTACCAGCAATTACACAATCTGCTGTAATGAGTCATTCCCAAACAGCACTGAAATCCAATTTGCATTCTTGGGACATTACCCTAAGAGCATGTGAAATTTGTCAAGTTTCTGTTCAGAAAAGCACACAGGAGCAGAATGACAAAAATACAGCCAAGGTAAATTAAAGATAATGTGTCTTGTCACTTGGAGCAGCATCTTAAGAGAGAACTTATTAATGTTCTCTGTGAGTTGTCAGAAGTCCATGGGTACAACGGGGTATTAGAATTTCAGAGTTCAATTTTTGACTAGTTTTTTCCCAGTTCCTCAAAGCAAATGCACATGTGGGATTTTTGAAGTTGTCTCAATGCACATTCTTATCCTCCCAGGTCACTAACAGGAGTGAGATTTCCTCTCCAGAAGCCAGGGAACCTGGTTTTGAAGAGAAAAAAAAAAAAAGAACAAGAGAGAAAGAGGGAAAGAGAAAAAAAATACTCTTTTAATACATATTGGCTAATTCAGGATAAGTGAAAAGAAAAAAATCTACATGGAGAAAAGTGGTTTTAATGTGTGTTAGCAGGTCAGCCGAGGCTGTAAATCTCCCTTCTGCCACCCCACACTTTATCTCAACACAGCACATGAGAAAACATCCAAGTGCCTGGTCTTATCTTGGTTTGCACCTCATGTTCGTTACCACATGGATGCTAAAAGGGGAGAACCCAGGCTTTGCCAAGAGGAAGCACAAGCTGAGTTTCAGGCAAGGCACAGCAGGACAAAACATGCTGCACCTGCAAGAAAAGGGATGCAAAATGTGGGTGAGGAGGAAAGTCCACAGTAAGCCTCGTTCACTATCTGCCTACACCTTGAAAAGTGGTTGGGAGATGAGTAATTACTGCAATTGCTGAAGAATTTCAGTTACTGAAGCAGATTTTCAACTCTCAAAAGCGCTGTAAAAAAACCATCTCCACTCAGATTTCGCTGAGCTAGATTTACCAAACATTTTTATTTCTCAAAGTTATTTAAAGATGGAGCACTTTTCAATGTCCTATTTTAGAAGACAATTGTTAAAATGAAAATAATGGATAAAATCCTGGAGTTCTTGCATGAAGCTTGCTTGGTCCTTTCCATCACTGGGAGTGGAGCCTGCAAATTCCACGTACAGGGATGTTGGCCCTTGCATGGAAGAGCTGAGCTGGCAGAGACACTCTGACTGTATTTAACAGCCCAGAGCCCCACAAACTCTCCAGGGGCAGAGGAGGATGGGTGATTGTCTCACAGTTCCTCTCCCTGATGGCCAGCACCTTTGAAACCCCAGCCTGCAGGCCAAAAAAAGATCTTCCGCTACCCTTGTGGCTCCGTCCAGGATGCCCAGGAGCATCTCAAGGGACTGGTTTCAGGAGGAGGGAACAGGAAGAAGTGAAGGGATAGAAGCAGCCTGCAGAGGGGCAGAGATTCTTTATTAGTGAGGGAGAGATCAAAGGAATTGGAATGAAACTTGGAAGCTGTGCCTTGTTGGTGCAGAGACTTTGTGCAGATCTCCTACCCTGGTAAGGCTGACTTCGGGATGTTTTGTGCTGCAAAATGAAGATGAAGAGGCAAATGAAGGTGAAGTTTCCTACTTTATGTACTCCTACTTCCTGGAAAAAGTCAGGGATACTACAATTCTTCAGAGTCCCTCTCCATTTTGGCACATGCAGTACAAGAGGGACATACAATACAGTACAGGATCAGTCAGGTTCAAGAACCCAACTAAAGTGAGGTGATTTTCAAGCTAAGACTGTGATGTTTCCCACAACAATTTGGTGGTTTTTTCATATTGATTTGGAACATCTGATTAAATAAATGCTTAGGGAAACAAGCAAATCCAGAACAGCATCTTGAGGAGGCAACACAAACAAATTCTGTTTTGGTTTTTTTTGTTTTCCTTCTTGTTTGGTTTGGTTCAGTTTGGGGTTTTTTGGGTTTTTTTTTTTGGGGGGGGGTGTTTTTCTTTGGGTTTTGGTTTGCTTTGGGGCCATTTTTTGTTTGTTTGTTTTTGTTGAGGTTTTTTGTTTGCTTTTGTTGTTGTTTTCATTATGTCATGTCTAAGTAGGGTTGATCCTAATCCTGCCCAGAAAGAAACTTGCCTTTAGGTCAGCACCTCAACTCCCACCAGCTGGGATGGAAATGCAGCAGAGCCAGTGGGGCTGAGCCCCAGGGAAATGTTCTGTCAGTAATCACTGTGTGCACCCCTGGCATGGTATCAGTGTCTTCACATAATAAATAGTAATCAGGCCCACTCCTGACTGCAGCATTCAGCATCAGGATGGTTCCGTGAGATGAAACATGAGGTGGCTTTGGAGATCTTTTTAAAGGGACAATGTCTTTCCTCTCCAGCTGCCCTAAATCCAGGCTGTCTCCACACAGCATCTGGGTGAGAAGCAGAACACCCTTGATGATGAAGTTGTTATTTTGCCCTAAATCATGGCAGAAGCACCAGGCTTTTCAAGGCATCTGCACCTGCACAGCCACCCTGGAGGAAGCCTTTGGGACCAGGCCAAGCTTTGTCTGATCAAGTTACGTCATGTGATCCCCAAAATTCACAGGAATCACTAGCAGGCTGCCCAGGGAAGTGGTCACTGCCTGACAGAGTTTAAACAACGCTCTCAGGCACAAGGTGTGGCTTCTGAGGTGTTCTGTGCAGGGCCAGGAGTTGGACTCCATGATCTTTGTGCATCCCTTCCGTCTCAGCAGATTCTGTGATTCTGCAATCCCTACCCAGTGCTAATAAACAGGATGTCAAGGTGTGGCAAAGGTGCCTGTTTGCAGTAAAAGGGTGAATTGAGACAAGCTGAAAATCCATTTGTAAATGGTGAAGGGGAGAAAACTGCAGATCAATAAGTCAGTTTTCTGCCTCGCTGGATGAAAGCTCACAGTCGACTCGCCCTCGGAAATTAGCTGAGGTTTAATTCTTGATTCTCAGCCATCTGCCCTGGGAATTGACTGGAGCTGTTCGAAAAGCCTGAGCAGGTGTAGGGGAG
>VYZQ01005210.1:18261-34714 GCA_013400655.1 Mystacornis crossleyi
ATTCATATCTAATATTCAGAGCCTGAGTAGTAGACGGAGAAAAAAAAATTAAAAAAGAGGAGGAAAAGTCCTGGAGAAACCAAAAAGCAAAAAAGAATGGATGAAGTAAATGAATTTTTAAACCTGACGAATAAGAAGTAGCCCCAGGATTTCCAGGAGATAATTTTTATTTATAATTAATCTAGGCACTTGTGTAGCCCATCATGTTATAATACATGAGAGCACTCCACGAGCGGTAATGAACTGCTGCAGTGAGGGAAGCCCTTTGATAGCTCATTTCCAGACATGTTTTCCCCTCCAGGCCATGGACCAACCCCAGAGCAGCCTTAAGGAGTTTGTAGTCTTTACCTGAACATGAGGGTTTTGATTTAAGGAAACAGGGAGCAGAGATGGGAATTTAGGTCACCTTAGAGTCTCTCTAGTGTCCTATTTTTAAGACTTTCCTTTAACTTTATGCCTTTCTTTCATAACATGCACTTTCTGGATTGGCAGGTGCAATCATACAGTTTGGCATCTGTGTGGCAGAAAATGCAGTGTCAGAATGAAAGGACAAAGAGATATTTTAAAAAAGTAAAATGACAGTAAAAGTCTGCTTGGAAAGGGCGGATGCTGAAAGGAATACCAAATTCATTGCAAGCTTCCTTTTTCCAGCCCTATTTCAGAGCACCAAAAGAAGTTCCATGTATTTCAATTTATTTGCAAAGTCCCATTTCCCTGTAGTTTTCTCAGCTTGCATTTGGGGTAAAGGCTGAATTTCGTTCTTTTTNTTCCCTCCCCTCTAATTTGAACAAGCAGGTTAATTTGATGAAATCCCTGGCTGCATGAAGCATATGCTGTTGCCCATACCAGGAAGGAGGTCTCCCCTTCTCCCTGAGACAGACACTCGCGGGGCATCGCTCTCAGATGTGTGCTGCAGCAGGCATTTAGTGGAGATTCTGGTTGGGTTTAGGATTTATATGATTATCCAAGGAGGATTTTTGCAGTTGCTCAGGCAGAATTCCTTGTTTTCAGGGCTCTGGTATTAATTCATCTCAGCGGTGGTCAGGAGTTAATTAAAACATAATTAATGCGGTCTGTGCTGGGTAGTGCTTACCTTGGAATGGTGCTGCTCAGGTCTGTCTGCTCCCAGCTCAGTCCAGGGGATGCTCCCAGGTTATCTAAAATCATGTGCTTTTAGGCTGGTGGGAAGGGGTGAAAAAAAGAGAGGAGCAGCCTTTTTTCCAGGTCAAACAGTTTATTCCTTGCTATAGGAATCTCCACCAGCCCTGGGTGAAACACTGCTCCCAAACTCTGTGCCCTTGGCTCCCTGTAACCCCCAAGGACTGGGAGTCTGTCGAGGCTGCTAATATGATATTAAAATGGGTTCATGCAGGGAGGTACCCACTGCTGTTCTAAATGCAATCAGTCTTTGGGAAAAAAAACATCTATGATCTTCTGATTAAAGGCCTTTTTCCCTCTGTGTGCTACGTTATTGCACTCCCTACTTTATAATTGTTTTTTCTGCCACCTTAAACATCTGTTCTGGTGGCTTTACTGGGTTTACATTGGTTTATAACACTGATTGCTTAAGTCACTGTCAGATAATGAAGGCACGTAAAACTATTGTAGAATTTTATCTCTATGTGTTGTTCATGGTGAATAATTTAAATAGTCAGACAGTGCTGCACATCTGTAAGTGCTGAATGACTGTGACACCAGCGTGAGCACACTGGGAATTTAACACTACTCTTGTGCCACCTGGGCACATACACAAGTCATATTTCTTACCTTAAGAATGTCAGAAATTCTGAAAAATGGTGAAATTATGACAAGAAATTTGAAATTACTGAAAAAAAATGTTCTGATTCCTGGACAAGACTTTGGATTGGATTGTCAAAATAATTAAGAGGTTCAGAAATTAATCTCATTAGAGTTATATTATACATGTATTTATATAATTTATACAGTTATCAGTGAGGCTAACCTTTCATCAGAGATTCTTCCCTGTGTTCTAGCACTCTAAATTCATTGATTCTTCTTGATTTTGCCCTGGAAATACATCTGAATGTCATACAGTGGGACACTTCAGACCCAAGCTAAGGCCACCACATAGATACCAGGAGACTGGTTTTCTAAACACCAGCCACAGATTTGTTAACCCCCATGGCTGGTATTTCTAGTGCTCAGTGCACCAGAATTAAAAAATCTCAGTTTTACCTTGATCATGAGACTGAAAATGGCAACCATAAAAGCTGTGGGGTTCATTTATCTCTCCCTTTGCCCAGCTCCAGTCATCTGTCATGCAAATTATTGTAAAATCTATACAGATAAACTTGTGTGTAGATACATGTGTTAATATAGAATTTTGTTGGAATATAGAAATAATGCAGGAATATAGAAAGATGTGGGAATACAGAAATATAGGTCTATATTTATACACACAATATACGTATAGATACATAGATAAAACTATCTCTGGGCAAATAAAGTGAGGAACAGGGGCAAAAAAACTTCTCTAAATGCCAGGATCAGAGAGCTCCACACTCTCTGCCTATGATAGCAAGAAGATGAATTGTTTAGGTAGGATCTACAAGGCTTAGCCAGGAGCCTGAGCTTTGCTGGGAAACTCTACCATTGAGCTGGGCAGTAAATGCTGACTCTTTTAGGGTTTCCATTCTTTTGGGCCGGAAGAAGTTTTGGGAAGTGCCTGAGAG
Source organism: Mystacornis crossleyi (assembly GCA_013400655.1). Lineage (NCBI taxonomy): Eukaryota > Metazoa > Chordata > Aves > Passeriformes > Timaliidae > Mystacornis > Mystacornis crossleyi. The sequence continues at coordinate 20,955 of VYZQ01005210.1, forward strand.
CACTAAGGTTGGGCTCTTGGCTGTGCTGAGACCATCCAGGGAATGGGAAAGGAAAGAGTTGCCACGTGATTGACATCCTAGTCCATGAGATTGGTGAGACGTGGGTCACAGACTGAATTCTGTGGAGGCAGCATTGCACGCACTGATTTATGAGGACCTCTCTGCCCCTTAGGGACCCTCGTGCTGGCCAGGACGTGCACTGGACTGCAGGTTAGGTAGAAAATTCCAGTGACAACATTGTTCTGGGCACTTCAGGGGCACCAAGCAGCAAGTCAAAGGGATAAGGAACAGTCTAGACCTAACTATTCCTTGATTAAGTTAAATGGAAAGCTGTGAAGTGTTCTTAGTAAGATCTAGCAAGTTCTGGAAAGACCTTCAAGGGAAATGCTGGAAGCAGGGCAGATGCGAGGTGTGATGAGTCTGCTTGGCTCGGGAGGATGTGGATGCCATACCTTACCTGTAACCTGCCGTGTAAAAGGTGAAGTTGAGGTGAAAGCTCAAACTCAACAGCAAATTGGGTGTTTTATGTTAAATTGTTCCAAGCAATAGTGACTCCTTAGGATTCACTGCTCTCCACCGTGTTACAGTGCTGCCTGGTCTTCAAGGGTAGGATTTTATGAAAAACCTAGAAATCTATTTGCAAACAGGTACTGAAAAGATTAGAAATGTGTGTGTGACTTATTCTGAATCTGGAGGTTACACTGACCCTAGAGGTGTTTTCTGGGTGCCAGCACATTTTTGATTCTGAGCAGAGCACAAAGCAGAACTTAAGAGCAGCTCTGGGCTGCATAGCCTTGCAACAGTAAAAAAAATAATAGAAATAGCTGACTTCACCTTTTGTTGTGATTATGTGGAGCAGTCAGCACCAATTTTGAAAACTGCTTGATTTTTTTCCTAAAAATAACCTTCGGGGTCACTTTTAATCAAGTCCAAATGGCCAAGTCCCTGCGTTAGTAATTCTCCTAGAAATAAAATTTGACAGGGATACCTTCAAAACCAACATCCAAGCATTTAAACAAGTTGTCTCAAACTCTGCTCTGACTCCAGCCTTGTAAATCATTGCCAAATATCACACAGCTTCATGACCTTATCCTCTGCAGAGATATCTAATGCTGTGTAAATCTGTGTCAGGAGGGCAACACCACCTGTGATGTGTTTCAGGGTGACATTTGTGGCACTCAGAAGAAAATGGGAACCCACTCAGATCCAAAATCTGGTCTTGCAGGATTTGAACCAAAAACCTTCTGCCTTGGCAGAAGGGGCAGTTATAGGACACAGATCCAGGATGAGGGAGGAATCATGCAGAGGCACCAACCAGAGCAGTCTGAAGACCTTAATAAGATCTGACTTTGTCATCATGGGTGAAACTAGCAAAGAAGGGCGTTGGGTACCTTGTATTTGATTAAGTTTCATTAAAATATCTACATTCATTTTACAGATCAATTTTACAAATTAGTGAGCTTCCCTTGGTGTGTGAGTGTGGGGATCTGGGTTTCTATCTCTGAGCATACAATCACTGAGCTGTTTTTCTTATTCCTTCAGCCTTTCTGCATAGGAAGCTCCAAGGCTTTGTGAGGTTAAGGTTGTTTTCTGCACTAAATTTTCCACCAGAGATAGAAATATGTGCCAGAGTATTATTTCTATTATGATTTCTCCATAATGCCAGTTATTTTACAGTTTTAAGACTACTTAATTGAATGACTTTAACACATAACTATGGTGCACATTGTTTACTGCTGTTAGACAGATCCTCAGCTCTTTCTCATTATTTAGGCAACATTAAGTTAGTGGGAAGAGTGAATAAAAGGAGGAGGATTTGAGCTCTGTGTTAATGCAGCTTCAGAGTACAGGATGCAAACCAGGCTGGTGAGAAACAGGGAAGGCAGAAAATGGGTGCATTGGTGAGCTGAAGATGGTTTTTAAGTTAAACACAGATTTTCATCTTCAACTGTGAACATTGGGCAAGCAGGGTTTGGGTGAAAGGAGCATGTCAAACCTATGGCATTGCTTACTCTAAAATGGCTTAGGCATCATGCTCAGGTCACAGGTTCAGATCTGCTTTCCTAGAGATGGAAGCAAAGGCTTTGCTGGTGATTTTTGCCTCCCCAGTGTCTACCGGGCCTAAGACATCAGACTTTGAACCCAGTCTGCCTGTCTACTGTGATGTTCTTACAGGGCACTCACCACTAAAAGGCAGAAGTGTTTTTCAAGCCCTCCCTTCCTCCCCAGCCGCTGGGTCTGTACACAGGAGGTGAGTCTGTGTCACACCTTGTTAAAGAGTGACATGTTACAGGGTGACAGCCAGCCTCTGTGCCACTTAGTCATCTGCAGAGGTGGGCTGACTTATCCTGGCAGAAACCCCAGCTCAGGCTTGGTTTCTCTGAGACCTCCTGCCCTTAGTCACCCGCATGCCACAATAAAGCCATCAGCAGGTAAATAATTTAAAAAATTGAGCAAGTTTTTGCCAAGGTGCCTAGCTGTGCAGACAGCACTGGTGTGTAAATAAATGCATATTCAGGAGAAAGGCTGCTCCACAGGGAACACTGCCTTGGGACCTCGGGCTGGCTGGTCTTACCCTGATTTATCCCAGACCTCATGGATGATGCTGGGCTGGTCAGCCAGCAATGGGCTTCAGAGTAAAAATTGTCCCATCCCAAAATTAAAAGGAAGGTTTTCCTCCAGATCTGTCAGTTCACGGCGGGGCTGGAGTTTCCTTACACTAAGCACCTATTTTTTATAATGTAGAGGAGTCACTGCTTTTAGGCTTAGCTGCTATCTTGGAAATGGCAACAGCACCTAATCCTCACAGATGAGCTTTTCACACTCCCATTGGTGAGAGTGAGATATCCAATACTGGGGCTGTGAAAATGGTACGTAAGAAGAAAACAAATTAAAAAGGAAGAAAAGAAACTGTGATAAGCAATGTACACGGTTCTCTCCTTCTAAGAAAATAGTATTTCATAGTATGTGGTGACTAATTCTGGTTAGTGTTTTTTTGTTGTTTTGGAGTTTTTTAATACATGCAGACTGGCATGATACCTACAGTGCTGGAGAGCTGTTTGTTTTCACTCTTTGCTCGGTAAGATTTCAGGCTGTGAACACTGATTTGAGCATGCAAAACCCTATTGCTCCGTGTGTTCATAGTCTCTACTGCCTCTCAGTTCGTTCAGAATCCAGTCCTGTGCCTGATACCACCCACATTTCTGACCAGCTGGGGCACTACGAAAGCTCTGAGAACATGAAGAGCATGAGAACCCCTCCATGCTGCTTCCAGATCCAGGAAGTTTATTTCAAAGAAATAGTCTTTGAAGGGTATGAACCTCAACACTGAGAACCTGTCGAATTTCCATCTCCTTTAGAGACTGTGCAGAAACCAGAAAAAGTGAGTAAGAGGAGAATGGAAGAGCCACACACATCATTCTTTTATGGTCTGTGGTATAGTCATGTCTGCCAGCAGTGCAGAAGGCTTGTTTCCTATCACTTAGTTAAAGACTAGTGATTAAATGTAAGTACTAAAATCCTTTATCTCTGCTGGGAGGGGTTAGACGTGCTTTCTTCCAAGAAGCTCTTAATTGTGACACTTACCTGACTCATATTTTGGGTACTGGAAGATACACACACCTTGGGAAGTGTACAGAAAACAGCACAGAGAGGTGGGTCTGTAATGGTAATCTCCTTTCTCACCCACTTTGTGAAGGATCATCCTTTCTTCTGTGTGGATCCAATGCAATGGCTCCCATTAAAGACTTTCTTCCCCACTGTTCCACTAACCAGCTGTTTCTTTCCAGAGAAGGAAGTCAGAAGAGAAGAAAAATGGCAGGGCTGTTCTAACGGAGTGAATTTTTGCTTTGTGTCTCCATCCAGGTCTCTTTAATCAGCCTCGTTGCCAGCACTCTTGGATATTCTGAGATGGGCCCCATCAAATCCCTCAGGACCCTCCGGGCCCTGCGGCCACTGAGAGCTCTGTCACGGTTTGAAGGGATGAGGGTAAGAGGACAGAGAGAATCCACCAAAGCTCAACTGCGTGCATCAAGATGTAACAGGGAACTGTTTCACGTGGTTTTGTCTTCATTTTGTCAGCCAAAGGAAGTGAATGATAGTGCTTTATCAAAGCAACAAGGAACTCCCTGTTGGTCTTGATTGCAGTTGTATCAGTACATCTTTATCTTTGGGTGGATTTAATGATAAACTAATCCTGCTGCCTAACTTGTCATGCTACGCCTTAAAAAACAGCTTTTTGGATGAGGAAGCATCTGGCTATCAATTACCTCTCCATTATAAGGTGTATCAGGGGAACAACCAAGCCAAAGTTTGCTCCCTGTTTTTGACACGCATTAAAATGAGACTGACTAGAAAGTTCTTAAAGACGTTTTCACTAATAATTAAAGCAAAAATTAGAAATGCTAAACATAGGGAAAGCGAGTGAATGAATGATTTTTTTTTCCTTTGAACAGATTGCAGTTTTAATGAGGAATGTCAGGATTCACATTAAAACCATGTAGCTTGTGCTTGTTGCTCCATCTTGTGCATCCCTCTCTTTCTTTTCTTCATTCCTGTGCCACCATGGCTGTATTCCCACAGCATACCTGTTTATTTGTTAAGCCAACCTGTTAACATGAATCAATTATTGTTTAGATAAGCGCTTTATTTAATGCCTCACACCATGCATGACTTGCAGGTGGTGACAGCTGTGTTCTGTATGAGCTGAGGTTACTGCTAACCTTGCAGGTTGCATAGCAAGGTAGAGCAAATCTGTGACAAAATTCTGTGACAAAATGCTCTTACAGCAAGAGACTGAAGGCTGAAGGACCTAACAGTTGAGATGAGCCAGGTAATATGGTGATACAGCAACTTAGGAGAGCCCCATATCCATTCTTTTCCTCTTCTGTGGATGACCAAATTTGTCAATATAATTCTTTCTTCTGAAGATTTTGTGATTAGCTAAATCGTATGTTTTTGTGGGTAAGATGAGGCAAGTATTGTTGCAGATGACCTCTGTGTTAGTACTAAGAGAAAAAAATTCAAAAGGCCCTGTTAATTCAAGCACCCAAACCTGAACTCTTTTGTTCACCACAATCTTTCCAGCAGTCAGGCAATATTTTAAAGGTAATTGACTGAATTAAAAAAAAAAAATGCAAAGTGCAAAGACACAAAGTGAGGTTGTACTACTGACAATAATTAAAGCTCTCACTCCTGTTGTCTGATGACCTCACTCCAAGTCTTTATTAAACATTCACAAATTGAACTATTTCAGCATTCGGTGTTAGCAAAAGCAGTAATTTAGCTACCAGACTGATTTGTGCCCAGATTCTCTCAAATCAGTTTAGATCTGGCTTATGAAGGTTTAGCTTTTACTGGTGGATTTACAAGCCCAAGCAAAACTTAGCATGTTCCAACTAACGATTGTTTACTCATGATTTCACATCAGTTTAACTCAATTGGATTCAAACCTGAATAGCAGTGGGGAGGTGAGCCAAAAACATCAGAAAAGCATTAGTAGGATAGGGAAAAAATAACATGGATAAACTCCTCATTTCTCTCTGAGAAGAGCAAGAGGCTGCCTTGGTGAAGATCTTAACATGGATCAGCCCAGCAAATTTCCTCCCAACATGCTCATTCTTACAGGCCCCCAGTCCCTGGGTCAATATCCCCTTTTCTTTCCAGTACCATTGCTGCAGCTGAAATATATTTAGTCATTCTGAGCTATCAGAGGTGCTGAATTAGCTTGTAAACCATGATAAAGTATAATTGAGAATACGTGCTATTGGAAAAGCAAATCATTTTAGTTTTAGTTTGTCTAACCACACTTAACAAGACTAGGGACAGTTAGACCTTTCATTATTAGGAGTTCATATGCTCCAAAATGCACAGGAAAATTGCCAGCGCAGTGATGGATTAAATAATGATAATGTTGAGAAGCAAACACTGACAGTGAGAAAATAATAATAGTTTGCTCTGTCATAATGCCTTTTTCTCTAATAACTGAAACATCTCTGCAGGGCTAGAACAGGAGCAAGAAAGTTATCATTTACTGCAGTAAGAGACTTATTTCATCGGTATTGTGCCTAAATTTTGGCAGCAATTTTCCCTGAGACGAGGGCACAGAGCAGCACTTGGGTGGCCAAGAGAACCTGCTGCCATCAGACCTCAGTTCTTTCCCTATCTTCAAACAGTCTGGGACCTGTGCAAGCTTGACACAAGTCTCAGCAGCTCCTATGCCATGAGAGGTCTGCAAAATAAGACTGAACTGGTGCTATCCTACCCCTCAGTCCCCAAAGAAAGACCCCAGAAAGACCAGGATCCCACCTGGCAGTTACTGTAGACCCAGAGACTTTCCACGCATGAGCCCAGAATAAAGTTACCTAGATCTGCCTGTCCCAAGTAATGACATCTCTCAGGTCTCCTCATTTGTCGTCCATCAGGGAATTATTTCAGAGGTGGCACTTCCCTGCAAGGGAGGTTATTGCACTATTTTAGAAGGATGAGGGGGATGATGACATTTAATGTGAAAATGATACTGGGCGAAGTCATGATGAGACTGCTACAAGAGATATGCAGGAAAGAAACAGCATAATTAATGCTAGTTAGCATGATTTCATGGGAATAGTTCTTGTAAAACTGATATGGGACTTTGATTTGATTACAAATTATGCTGATGACGGTAACTGTGCTGATACAGAATCCTTGGATTTCAGAGAGGAATCCGATACCACAGGATATTGTTAGGGAAACATGAGCTTTGTACCCAGACAAGTAAACACGTTTTAAAGTGCTTGATGGATCTCAAAAAGTAATTGTAAGCAGTGACCACACTGTAAATTTGATGATGAGCATCTCAGGGTGAGGGATTGTTCAGAATGAAAACTATCTTTAATCTGTACTTTAACAGCATCTGGAAGAAAACATAAAATCTTTGCTGACAACACTCAGAATGATGGTAAGTGAAATTACAGATAAGGGAATTATGCTGGCTGATCTGGATCACAGAGAAAAATAGATCTATTGTGCAACACACATTTTAATAAAACCACATACATCAGCTACCTTGGGAGGAGGAATGTAGGTCACTCTGGGGGATGTTTCTTTGGAAAGCAGCAGCTGAGAAGGATGTAGGGATCAGGATCAGTTCAACAGGACACAAGCTTTCGGGCAGGTCTGACAAATGAGGTGACTGAGAGAATCCCTGAATATGCAGGGAAAAACCCAGAAAGCAAGGGAGAGTGAGGGGCTTCAGCACTGGAATTCCATGAAAGTGCTGGAAAGAGGGTGTTAAAAATGGGAAAATCTCTGCAGGGAGCTAGGAGTGTGATTAAAAATCTGAAAAAACCATGACGACTACAAAGAAGTGCTGATTTTTTAATTACCCAGAGCAATGTGCAGTGGTAACTCACCCCCGGTGAAGATGGGAATGATAGGAGAAGACATCTAACAGCAGAGGCCTCGAGTTCAACAAATTCCACCTCAAAATGCAGCATCTGTTTCTAACACTGAGGACAAAGGGCACCAGGAACAGATTATCTAATAATACATTTTTCCCTCCGTTATTTGACATCATGACACTGTAAATTAGATGTCTTTGCAAAAGCTGTGCCTGAGCTTCACTGGGACTTATAGTCTGGGCCTGAAATCACTGTGAGGAGTCTGATGGGCTCTCTCAGAGCAAAGGGAGGATTAACTCATCATGCAAGTCTATTTCTGGATTAAAAATCTGAATCAGCTTTGGCTGAGGAGGTTGTGAGATCAGGAGAACTGGGCACCAAACACAGCCTGCAGGTTGCAGCACTCTGGGTTAAAGCAGAGGATGGCTCAGCTTCTAGGCTGCCCCTAAAGAAGTCACCTGGAAGGTGGTTTCACCTGTAAAGGTATTGATGGAAACCAACAGGTATGAAACCTTTTTTGATACATGGGTATATATGCTGCTATTTCTAAGTGCAGCAGAAATCCATCCCTTTCCATGGGAAGGTTTGCTGCTGAACTTTTACCATGAATTTATGATAATAACCTGCCTTTGTGTATCCAAGTCATCCTCTCACTTGCCTCAGTGCAAAACAAGAATGCTTCCACTAGCAAAAAATAGCACCACGCTGGTGTAAGAGCAGAAGCAGCGAGGGAAGAATGAACTCCCCTGTTAATAATTTATTCAGAGAGGTGTTGCAGGATTTGCTCCAGCCTCGTGTCGTGTTTTGTTATCTACAGGCCATTGAATGTAACTCGGCAGAAGGAAAAAAGCAGAATGTGGGCATGGCCATCAGTTGCTCTGCTGAGACCTGGATGTCTGTGTCCTGTCACTGGGAGCTGGGTTCAGCAGCACACGTAACACCAGCGCAGTGATTTTGTGCTGGCATGGGTTAAAAGTGAACAAAAATATTTTTGTGCAGAGAAGCAAATGAAAACTACGTTGCAAGAGCCAAGGCTATATCCGAACAAGCCCTTGATTTGGAAATTATTTGGCATTTTGGTTAACATGGTAAATTTGGTCTAAAAATGATGAGGTTAGAAATTGACTGGCATCCAAAACTGAAAGATAAAATTAGCAAACAAAAAAAAAACCACCCAAGAAAAGTCATCAGGAATGGGCCTATGCAGAAAAACAAAACAAAACAATTGGTCAAACAGCTTTTCCTGTGTGAAAATCAGCTTCATTCATAAATGCACAAAATATAAATCTGAGTTTTGGAAGATCTACATAATTTTGTATTGTGTACTGTAAAGGAAGCTGCTGCTATACATGCATGAAAACCATTTCACTCCTCCGGGTATTTTTCTTCCGCAGCAATGCAAAAATGATGGAGAAGTGAATATTATTAACTTGTCAGAAAATTGGACACTAACACAAGAGAAAAGAAGAGCTGACATTTTCCATAATCAAATTCACCAACTGAATAAAGTTTAATTTTTATGGATCCATATCACCTTGTCTCAATTTCAGAAATGTAGATGGAGAAGAAGAAGATGAGCTCAGTGGCCACCTATCAGATTTTGATCTCCAAAGCACGAGGCAGGGATGGAGACAAATTCATGTTGTGGGGCTGGTGTCTGCAGCAGTGCTGGGAGGCAGCAGTGCCTGGACCATGCAAAGGTGGCATCTCCAAAGGCTGTGAACATGGAGAAACCTGGTTGGCACAGGAAGGGGGAAACTACATTTTGTGATAGAGCTCTTCCCTCAGAAAATGTCTCACATGATGTGACTCTTGGGGTGTCTGTGCAGGGTTGGGAGCTGGACCCAATGATTCTTGTGGGACCCTTCCAGCTCAGGATATTCTGTGATTCTCTGTTTCTTTAGCGTAAGATTTGACATGCAGAGATGCCTTAACCACGTTAAACCACAACAGTGCTCAAAACAGTAAATGATGTGCACCTTGCCTGGTTGATGTAGTGGTATTACAGTGCTGCACTCAAACCTGGCAGCTGCAGAGGGTCTGTCGATGGTCTGACCTTTGTTTATTTTGTTTGGCTTCAGAATGGTGTCCCTTTCCAGTGCCATCGTTGGCACACCTCAAAAGCTCCTTCTGCTCTTTGTTTTAATGTATGATTTTATGCAGGGGTTTACAGCCTTGCCTGGGTTAATGTGCAGGAATTTTACAGCATGGCAAAGGAAAAAAATAATGATTTTTTTTGTTGTTAAATTATAATGATTTTGCTGTTTTAATCATGCATACTGATCAGATAGGGAAACTGGCTCAGTACAGTATGTCTCAATCTGTTATTATTTAATTAAGCAAAATTTATCACAGCTATAGTTCACAACCCACTAGCTACAGAGGCCTGAGTGAAGTCAAAGATTTCCGAAATCTTTTTTTCTCTATTTTGAGTCACTGTAGTGCTCCCCAGCCCTTTCCAATTATGGTAGTTTGACTGAAGTGTATTATCCAGAAAGATTTGAGCGGTCGAGATGACTTCGGAATTCAGAGATTCCTCTTGAAAAAATCATCATCCCTTGCATGGGATGCCAGCAGATTCGTTCTTTGATTACCAAAGGGAAAAAACAATCATGTGTGAGGCCTTTGGAGGCGGTCTGGCTCCTGAGGCAGTGTCAGTGCTTATCCACCATGTGAGGGCTCAGACTCATTAATCAAGGGTGCACAACAGCCTGTTAACGAAGTGTACGTACAGGTGCTGACATTAATTCTGTTTTCCCTTTCCTGTTTCCCCCAAGGTTGTGGTCAACGCCCTTGTGGGAGCCATCCCTTCCATCATGAATGTTCTGCTCGTCTGCCTCATCTTCTGGCTCATCTTTAGCATCATGGGAGTGAACCTCTTTGCTGGGAAGTTTGGGAAGTGCATTAATAAGACAGAAGGAGATATGCCTTTGGACTCTAAAATTATTAACAACATGAGTGACTGTATACTTTACAACGTGTCGGGCACGTTTTACTGGACAAAAGTCAAAGTTAACTTCGATAATGTTGGTGCTGGGTACCTGGCTCTGCTACAAGTGGTAAGTGTGACCACCAGAAACCAATGGGCAAATGTTGCTTGTTCTCACTGAAACCATCAGTTTAAAGGCTCAGGTTAACCTCTGGGCTTTTCTGGGTTTTTCAGCGTTACCCATCAGGACAATGCCTTTCCTCAAGTGTAAATAAATCATATTTTTCATATTAACTCGGCCTAGAGATATTATGGCAGTTTCTGGGTTTAATTTGAGTTTCTGCTGCATCACTAATACAGTTCTCTGCCAGCCCTTCTCCTTCCCAGGAAGCAAGTTTGTTTTTCCCAGATCTGGTTTTCTCTGTCACAGACGCATGCAACAGCTCCATGAAGCAATTTTCCTTTCTTGTAGAAATCCTTGTTCTTATGTGTGCTGTTCCTGGTACACAAACACTTGAGTTTGAGATCTTCTGTTCTGGCTGCTGTCCATTGAGGCTTTGCTTTCACACCCTCTGGAAACCAGAAACATTGGAAGGGGCACAACCACTTTTGGTTCTTTCCATGACATAAACTTGTTGAGAGCAACAGCTTTTATCTTGATGCCTTCTCCAGCCACTTACAAACAGAAACTAGACAGGAGTAAGGGAATAAAGGTAGGGATTTATTTGAAGGGCCTTCAAAGTACACCCTGGGGAGCCGGAGGCTGCTTCCATAAAATGGACCCCAAGATGGACGACAGGTCACGAGTTCTTCACACTTTTATAGGTTTGGTCCATTTGCATATCAGCATAAATTCACCAATTAAAACTTTAGCTCTCTTCAATTTCTCCACCTCTCTCCTGGTCCTAGTTTCCACCTTTAGGCCTCGGACAGCCTGAGTGTCCTTGAATAGCAAGCTCAGAGAAGCTTTGTTGTGTCTGTCTGGCCTAAGAGAGCAGCTAACGAGCTGTGAGAAACTTCAGAGTTACACACTAGGCAATACAAGATTTGAAAAATATAGAAGTTAAAACCTAAGGCAGCAATCTGTTGCATGTAATTATGATATTCAGCTCAGCCATGTAGGGTAGATTATTTTGCTTTGAACATCTTTAATTAGATTTTTCTATTCTATATAGTGTTTTCTCTGTTTTTCATTTAAACATTCAATCTAGCTGAGCAAGAATTTCCAGGTTTAAAATATTGTGCCTTACATGAAGTGTCTTAATTCTTCTGATTATATAAAAAATGCCTACTTTTTGGGGGGAGCAAACTCCATCAGAGTAGTAGCTATTCCTTCACCATTTCTTTTATAAGACTCAAGCTTCAGCTTTCTGAAAATTTTAACTTTCCTTAAGTTGGCATTTCCTAAGGAATATCCTGAAGCAGTCTTTTCTAGTCACTTCTGTTGGGATCTGTGGTGGCAGAAGAAACATACGTGGTTGTAAGGTGGATCTCAGCACACATTTGAAGGGAACGGGCTAACACTGCTCTTTTTCAGCTGAAAATGGATTTGATGACCGTGCAGGTTTCTTTCAAACCTGTGATCCTGTATTGGGTAGGAGAGAAATAGATTTTCCAGTTGCAAATGTACAAAGAAGTGTTATAAACCTAGACCTGGTCAGGCTAAACAAACTGATTTTAGCAGGAAACAAGCTCAGCTTCTGTGGCAGGTGGCAGCTCCTTCTTCGGAGAGGAAGAGCAGGAGCCAGATTCCATTAGGGGATTGATTTTGGCTTTAATCCTGCACCTGGAGCTCTTATGTCTGCTGCTAGCCACAGGCAATAAAGTGAACAGGTGACACACACAGAGAAGGGACCCAAACCTCTGGATCCCCTTTGCCAGGAGTGTCGATTACAGGTGCCTCTTGCCAAATACTCTCCATAAGGGGTCACATTTCATGAGCCAACCCCCGTGGGAAACGCGGGGGCTCAGCTGACAGCCCAGCTCTCCTCGAGAGACAGACACCTCTGTGCATCCCTGTGCACAGCAGGGCAAGGGGGAGATAAGCATTTGGGATACAACCCTCCAGCATCCCAAACATGAGCGTTTAAGTGCGACTTGTCTTTTGACTGCTGACATTTTCAGCTGCCACAGCACAAATCTGAGTGACTCTGAAGTTCCTTTGGAATGCCCGAATGTCTGGAAATCCAAATGGAAATGAGTAAAACAAATCTGCTTGATGTTCTGTCTTCTTCGGCAGCATATTCGAAAGAAATGAAATTGCTGCTGTGGAAACTTTAGGGCACACTTCTATCCAGAGTCAAGCTTTCTGAAAATGTGATTGAGAACTGAGTGAAATTTGCCGCAAATATCTTATGCTCTTTTCCTACCTTGGCTGGGATCCATCATGTTTTCCTGAAGACACCACTTTGAGTTAGTGAGCCTGAGAAAACATTCATGTGAAGTCGTGTCACGCTCCTCTAACTAACAAACAGGCTGTCCCAAAACAGATTACTAAAATGAAAGAGGTAACTAATCTGCTCACTCTACAAGCCAGAGGAATGCCTCATTCATGGGGCAGGAAAGACCTTTATTATCACAACTTTTTGACTTGCAGGATGGATGATTCACTTTGCTGGTGGTTTGACACTCCTAAAACCCTAATCTATCAGGAAAGAGGTCTTGCTACAACCCAGTGCTTCAGTAATACTTTTCCTGTATTCCCAATTTGCCTAAAGTATCACAGCACCTATGTTCTATAAATCTGTATTTGAGCTGATCAAGGAAACATCTTAAATTGCCAGTAGGAGTTTTGCATTTCCCTTGTGTAATCCCTGCCTTCCACCTCGTGATCACATCAACGTTTTTTTTTTGCATTGTATTTTGAAAGTTCAGCCATCTATTGAAGAATACCCAGGAAATAAGTGGTCTTTCTAGCAGCATCTGGCTTGTTTGGAGAAGTTCTTCTTAGACAAGATTTAGATTGAATATGTCCAACTTACCACTGAATATGTCCTATTAACTCTTTGTCACTTTGGGACTCCAGATAAGGAATGGGGAGATAACAGAAGCACTCCTAGACCAGCACAGCGAGCAGGAGCTGCAGAGTTAAAGCAATCCCTCATGCCAGGCTTGATGTCCTGACTGAGCCCATAAATCAGACACAAAATGGTCATGAGGCAGTGGTGTGTGTCTAAAGTTACTGCATTACACGATCTCTTGGACTTCTGTAAACTGCAATGCCTGATCTTACTGTCACCAGGGATGCAAAATGTGCAAAAAATCTCTGGTTTAGCTTTCAGAAATTTCTGTCATCAACAGTAATGCCTAAAGAAGCATGCCAGCAATGTGAAGGCCAGTGTTTCAGCCATCAAAAGCAGATGTTTTTCTTGAACGATTGTTTCTTCTAGGCAGAAAAAGAAAAAAAAGAAAAAATAAAGAAAGAAAAAGAAAAGGAAAAAGGAAAAGGAAAA
>VYZQ01005210.1:34937-87298 GCA_013400655.1 Mystacornis crossleyi
AGAAAAAGAGAAAAAGAGAAAAAGAAAAAGAAGAACCACACCCCAAAATATTACAGATTTAAAGACTTGCTTTACTTTAAGGCACCATTTGATTTGAGGGCAGCCAGTGCCACCCCACCTATCCTCCTCCCCACTAATTTGCTGCATTGCAGCTCTAACCACCAGTGAAATAATGAAATGTAATCCCATCCCAGGATGAGTTTATCGGTAGATAATCTCATCATGTGACAGTTTCAGTAGAAAATGGTGTTTCTCTGGATAGCTTCCAGGCAGGATAATATCACAAACACTCCCATGAAGATTTTGTCACTTCCTTATCCAGAGTGTAAGTGGTTACTAATTCCAGATAAATAATTTCTTTTCTCAGTGTTATATTTCTTTCATTCTCAGTATCTTTTACCCTCTGCAGTTGAAGTGTCCAGAGAAGCTTTCCAGATGCCCCACGGATTTTTAATTCTCTTGCTTCTGGACAACTGGGGGAAAAAAATCACAGCACATCATCCTCTTAATATTTTTTTTTTTGTCAGATCACTTCATCATCCTTTATCACTATAAGCCACTGTGCCTTGCAGGAGAGTCTCTTGTGTCTGTGGTACACACTGAGGGGTAAAATAGCTGCTCAAGAGAAAAGATTTCCTCCCAAGTGGGAGAAAAGTACAGGCTAAGATCGTATCATTTTGTGCCACAGGGAAAGGATTTCTTGTTTCATCCCAGCCACCCTTCCTGAACAGCAGTTTGAGCTGAAAGCTTTAATGTCACCAGAAAGTCTTTCATCAGATTAGAAAGAAAATGGCAAAAAAGGAAAATATTAGAATATTTAAGGAGTATCAGCATGAGAGGTTCAAATAATTATTTGTTTTAAAAAAACTGCTGATCGTTCCTGTAGATACTTTTCTTGTAAAGTGGTTTTTAACACGCAGCACCATGGAAGAGATTTTCCAAAGGGTTCTGATTTGGGGGAGTAGGCTAATCTCTTTCAAGCAGTAGATAAGAATAGGTGCAACCTTTCAAACACTATTTTATATATACTTCCATGAGAAATATAATTGATCTCTTGTATAATTTCCTTTGGCTCAGCAGCATTCAGAAGGAATTGGGAAGGAAGCATTACCTCCAGGACTTAATATAATAATAGAAAGTTCTAAAACCACTGAATGTACCCACCTCAGCCCAACCACCTGCGTTTGTCTTGGTAACCTCTGGCCAAATTCCTACTAGCATTATCTGGAATTGTATGCCTGCACAACAGGGCAAAATTCAACTTAAGTGTCAGCATGATGGAAAAAAATATTGGGTATGGGTCTTACATGCATGCCAGCATAAATCTGATTAAATGCATAAATCTGAAGATGCCTCATTATCTGCTCACACTGGCTTAGCTTCAGGGTAAGTCTAAAAGGGTCAGAAGTCAAATGAGAAACAACCCTAAAGGACCCATATAAAGGCAGTGGGGCTTAGGCTGGAGTCAGACCTAATGCCAGGCGTGCTTGGCACCAGGCTGTGTTTAACACTGAGATCAAGGAGTCGTGGGTTTGCTACAGAACAGTAAAAGTCACTTCCATGTGTTCCTCCTAGGAGTGCTGTCACTGCCCTTTCTGCATGGAAGGGCCCAGTAAGAGACACTGACTTCTGTGGAATCTTTCCTTCTTTAAACAATTATTANAAAGTGTGATTCAAAAAAAAAACCCAAAAAAACAAAAAACCAACCAAACAAACAAACAAAAAAAAAAACCCAACAAAAAAAAAAAAAAACTAAACTCTTGACTTCATGAAGCTTAATAAAAAGAAAATCTGAACAGTAACGTAGATTGGGTTTCCAGGGCCAGGCTCACAGCAGGTGTTGATTGCCTTTTCTTCTTTCAAGTCAGCTGTGATTTATGCAACTCCCTAGGTTTTAATATTGTTGTGATTTACCCTGGTTTAGAAGAGGCAAGAATCCAAGCTTCAGCAGGATATGGATGGGATCCAACTCGCCTGGTCCAAGACTTGTGCAGGACAATATTTTTTAATGTTATGTGTAGCCATATCTCTTCATTACCTGAAATTTTTAAGACTAAAACTTCAAAAGATTTAATTGTCATGTTTTCTCTCTCTTAAAATCTCTTCTGAAACCCTCTCTTTTATCCCTGCAAGTGCAGAAAATAAAAAACATGAATGAGAAAATCCAGGAGTAAACCATTCTGGAATTAATTTAAAAATCTGAATGAGCATAAACTCAAGGATACATATTAGATTGCAAGGCAGGCAATGTATTAATTGTGAAGCACATGCTCAACATTGAATTTTGAAATTTCGTCAGAGAAATTCATATCGTTTCAGGATGTACTTGTTTAATATGCTTATGTTTTATGTGGGATTTTTTTCAGGCCACATTTAAAGGCTGGATGGATATCATGTATGCAGCAGTGGATTCAAGAGAGGTAAGTCTCTGTAAGGAAATAAATAATTACCTTTTCCATTGCCTTTTGCAGCACTGATGCTGCTTAACAACAAACACAAGAAAATAAAATGCATGCAGGTTGCAAGTCCCTGTCTTACCCTGGCTGGGACAGCTGCAGACCCTCATTGTAGCTGTAGTGAAGCATTAAGGTCCTGAGATTAAAACAAATGTAGCCCGTAGTCCTCCACAGCTGATTCATCTGTTCCTACTGCACAACTCCCAGCACAGAGAGGCACCACCAGAGTGAGTCCGAGTCTACGAAAGACCTAAACTGTCCTCTCTGTTTCTTCCCCTCTCCCTGTTTGCTGCCATATTTTCCAACTTCTGGTGATAACGTGTCTTTAAAAATGCTGGGTTTAACTTGAATTCCCCTATGAGACAAATACTTAACCCTCCCTACACCCTCAGCTTGAGCAAGTGTCTTTTCTGCAGCCAGCAGCTCCACTGAGGGTGTGTGGAGAAGCTCCTGGCAGACAAAGAGGGTAGTGTGAGCTTCCAGCTCTGGCTTGAGATGTGGTAGTGACTGGTGACAGCTCAGTTCTTACCTGCATCCTGTTCAGTTTTCAGGTGTCCTCAAACACAAACAAACAAAAAAAGCATTGCCCCTGCTACACCATGTGTGGTTTGTTTATCTTTTTATTGTAAGATCTGTAGTATTCTTTTCTTCTTTTAATTATATTAGAGGAACAAGTTTACACTTACTGTTAATTTTTGAGGCATCTGCCTGGTACTAGGAATTTGACAGGCTGAAGTTAAGGCAAAAGTCAAGGCCTAAGGGGAGAAATTCATGGCACCATAGGGACAGAGAAATACCCTGGCCTATTACAGCTCATGATGATGATTTATTCTGGTACTACATGTATACCTGTATTCTCCCTGCTTCTGAATGAAACTCATGGATTACCCACAAGAAAATATGGCATTTAGGGAATGCAAGTTTCTGTCACCCTATTCAAATACGGAGGTGATGGGGACAGTCTGAGCGCTATTGCCAAACACGGCAGAGGTGACTTGAGGTTATCCGACTGTGTTGCTCAGTTCTTCAGCCAGAGACCTTCTTCCATTCCACCTCTCATTTAAAAAAAAAAAAAAATTGTACTTAAAAATATTGTGGTTTTCAGTAGGATACAATCATACTGCAATCATACTTCTGTTTTAGTATAAGTACCATTAGTTCATATAGGCATTAGGATAATCAGCAAATTGTTTCTTTTCCACTTCTACATTCAGACTGAGAACATTTTGTGGGATTTATTCTGGAGCTGCACTTTCTGGAGCAGTGTGACCTCTGTGAGAGTGAATGTTGCTGAAATGACCATGGCATTGCAGATGCCAGTAGTAAACTTTAAGAGACCGAGGAGAGCTGACTCTGCTCACGGGAGTTGCAGTATTTTTCTCATGTGTCATAAATTTTATTTCCAATGGACAGCTTTGTTTTGACTGCATCAATATTCTGATGAGTGCAGAGGTGGTGTCATTTTCACATTTTCCCTTTTCCCTTTGCAGTACGAGGAGCAGCCTGAATGGGAATGTAATTTATACATGTACCTTTACTTCGTGATTTTCATCATCTTCGGGTCTTTCTTCACATTGAACCTCTTCATCGGTGTCATCATTGACAATTTTAACCAACAAAAGAAAAAGATAAGTAGTGCATATGTTGCACATCATCCTGTGACTGCTGCAGGGACCAAGCCCAGGAACAGATTTATCAGCAATGGCTTTGCCACTGTAGCCTTGAGATCAGCAGTGGCAGAGCAGCTGCAAAAACCACCTTGCAGGACTTTTACAAAGGCACAGCTGTAGCAGTCCCTAATGTCCCCAGAGCATGAGCATCCTGAAAGTATAGGGTGGGGGACCCTATTCCCCACAGAATTCAGCAAAACAGCTCCGGGCAGAGGGGATCTCTGGCACAAAATTTGGCACAGGGGCACAGACTGGCCTGGTGTCCTCTGTGCACAAACACCACCTCTGAGCAGTCCAAGCTGATGAAAGCTACATTAAAAGGAAAGTAAAATAGAAGAGGATTCCGCCTTGAACTCTGGAGGGGGGCAGAGGGGAGCTCTCTTCATCAAAAGTAATGGTGTTGTTCTCACCCTANATTGACAATTTTAACCAACAAAAGAAAAAGATAAGTAGTGCATATGTTGCACATCATCCTGTGACTGCTGCAGGGACCAAGCCCAGGAACAGATTTATCAGCAATGGCTTTGCCACTGTAGCCTTGAGATCAGCAGTGGCAGAGCAGCTGCAAAAACCACCTTGCAGGACTTTTACAAAGGCACAGCTGTAGCAGTCCCTAATGTCCCCAGAGCATGAGCATCCTGAAAGTATAGGGTGGGGGACCCTATTCCCCACAGAATTCAGCAAAACAGCTCCGGGCAGAGGGGATCTCTGGCACAAAATTTGGCACAGGGGCACAGACTGGCCTGGTGTCCTCTGTGCACAAACACCACCTCTGAGCAGTCCAAGCTGATGAAAGCTACATTAAAAGGAAAGTAAAATAGAAGAGGATTCCGCCTTGAACTCTGGAGGGGGGCAGAGGGGAGCTCTCTTCATCAAAAGTAATGGTGTTGTTCTCACCCTATACTTAGGTGGCCAGGACATCTTTATGACAGAAGAACAAAAAAAGTATTATAATGCAATGAAAAAGCTGGGATCTAAGAAACCTCAAAAGCCAATCCCAAGGCCACTGGTAAGAACGACATAATTCAGTTGAACTTTGTGCAATAGCTGAATGTTTACTGACTAGAATAACCACTCTTCAACTCTCCAGTGTAGGAAGGTTTATTTCTCCCAGTAATTATATGTTTTGATTTTGGACGATATTTGCAAATCCAGTGACCTGTGGTACAAAATTCACACTGTTCTGAAGCATTGACTAACACTGTAATTTACATGTGCCATTTACACATGCCAGTGGCCACCTGCCTGCACTGAATAAATTCATGGCCAGCATCTTGTTTACAGTAGTTCCAAAAAGCATTGGGAGGAAATGGATTTGAAAACTCCATCAAAGCAACATTCATCATCACCCTTAAGTTTATGAAGTTCCAATCAGATGCAGTATATTGTCTGTTTTCCTCTACTTTCTGATCAATCAGGAGACACATCATCATTTTCACATGGCTCAAATTTCCTAACTAAACCTTATCCTTTCCCCCAGAACAAATACCAAGGTTTTATTTTCGATGTCGTCTCAAAACAAGCCTTCGATGTCTCCATCATGATCCTCATCTGCCTTAACATGGTTACCATGATGGTGGAAACGGATGACCAAAGTCAAGAAAAAGTGAACATCCTCCATAAAATCAATATGCTTTTTGTTGCCATCTTCACCGGGGAGTGCATCTTCAAAATGCTGGCTCTGCGACACTACTACTTCACCAACGGCTGGAACATATTTGACTTTGTGGTCGTGATTCTGTCCATCGTAGGTAGGTGACCCTGGATTTTCACCCAGACTCCAATGTTAGAAAGGCAGGCGTAAAATTAATTGACAGAGTTAAAGGATTTGTGCAATAATATATGCTTTCAACTCAGGGAATTGAATCCTAAACACAATTTTAATATGTATTTATAATCTAACATACCACTGCCTAACAATAACTGGTGTGATCAGCAAAATTAGGAGGTTTATCAAACCATACACTTAATGGTTCATGGTGATGAAACACGAACTGGCCACCACACACTCTTAACACCAGTTCTGTCAAACAGCCAATGACAGAGAAGCAAAAAAGGCGCATGAAAAGGGCACATGTGGATTGCTATTGCTTTGCTATTTGCTTTTTGTTACAAAAGTTTGAAATAGTCCTTCAGGGCAGGTTTAGGCAATGCAGTGAGTTTGACTTTTCTCAGCCCTGTTGTCACTAGAGCTCCACACCTTCATATATCCGAGGGATGAAACAGAAAGACACAGTTTTATCGTTAGTTTGTGCCATTTGCTGTTCCGCAGCCCCAAACAGAGATGTATATTAGATGCTAAAGAAGTGCAGGTCAAATGAATCCAAAATCCTACGAAAAGGGTTTTCATTAAAGTTGGAAGTAAAGTAGCAACTGGAAGATGCTCAACTGATCCAGTGAGCAAAAGCAGCTCAGAAATTCAACTCTTGCAAAAGAAACTGTCCATTTTGAGGGAGGGAATAGGTGAATGAGAAAGTGTCATGTTGGGAAAACAGAGACATCTCGTTGCCTGGTGCTCCTGCTGCTCTGAACACCCAGTAGTGGCCTGGGGAACCTGCAAGAGCCTGATGGAGATCTCTGGTGCTCAGAGACACACCTGTGCTTTGGGGGCATTGAACAGCCTGGATTTCACAGGTTTGGGTCACCCAGGGAACATCACTGCCACACAGCTCCCACCAGAAACTTGAAGTCAGATGCCCTGGATATGCCCATAGCAGGCAGCTAACCAGAGCTGTCATGCTGCTCACAATGCTGGGCCATGATTAGCCAGGTTGTTTCAATGTCGGAGGGCTTGGGCCATCCCAGAGAGACCTTTTTCTGTAGGAGACAGGAGCTCAGCACAGCTCAGTGCAGACAAACTTTCTGGATCAAGTGTGCTGCTCCTGCAGGAAGAGTTTACTGCAGGGGTGCAAGCTCAGTTGTCATCTATAACAGCCTTAGCCCTTAGTTCCCTCCCAGCCCATCAGGGAAACTGGAAAAATTGATACACAAACAACGAACCAAGTGGAGACACAGTAGAAA
The DNA here is from genome assembly GCA_013400655.1 of Mystacornis crossleyi. Taxonomy (NCBI): domain Eukaryota; kingdom Metazoa; phylum Chordata; class Aves; order Passeriformes; family Timaliidae; genus Mystacornis; species Mystacornis crossleyi. The sequence goes on from VYZQ01005210.1 coordinate 42,085, forward strand.
ACTGCTGTTCTGGTGGTGGCTTAAAAAACCAGGCCCAGCATACCAGCATTTCTGACTTACTATTTCACAGACAAAAATATTGTCATATCAGACAAATTCTGACCATCTGCACTCAAATTTCTCAGGTGGGTCTTGGCCAAAGCTGCAGTTATCTATGTCTTGAGCTGATCTTGATTTCTCATTACCAACAGAAAATCTTTCCCTTAATAAAACAGCCACTACCATTCTTTGCTTATAGTCTCACAACTTTTTATGGATTAAATGGGCATGAAAAGATCAACAATGTCCTTCCCTTTATTGTGGGCCTTCCAATCCGGGAAAATTTCCATTTATTTTCTCAATAATCCTGACTGATTGCTTTAAAGGAAAACCTGGGATTATTTTCCATGCACTAACTCACTGTTTGTCTCTTTTCTTTCCAAGGCACGGTACTTTCTGACATCATCCAGAAATATTTCTTCTCTCCCACACTGTTCAGAGTCATTCGTTTGGCTCGGATTGGCCGGATCCTGAGACTCATCCGGGGAGCCAAAGGAATTCGAACTCTCCTGTTTGCCTTAATGATGTCCCTACCTGCTCTGTTCAACATCGGCCTCTTGCTCTTTCTGGTCATGTTCATTTATGCCATTTTTGGCATGGCTAACTTTGCCTATGTGAAGATGGAAGGTGGCATTGACGATATGTTCAACTTCCAAACCTTTGCTAACAGCATGCTCTGTCTCTTCCAAATCACCACGTCAGCTGGCTGGGATGGTCTTCTCAACCCTATTTTAAACACCGGACCACCGTATTGCGACCCAAACCTTCCCAATGCAAATGGTTCGAAGGGAGACTGCGGGAGCCCTGCCGTAGGGATTTTATTCTTTGTTACATATATCATTATATCATTTCTCATTGTTGTAAACATGTATATAGCCATTATTTTAGAGAACTTCAGTGTAGCCACTGAGGAAAGTACAGAGCCTCTAAGCGAGGATGATTTTGATATGTTCTATGAAATCTGGGAGAAGTTTGACCCCGAAGCCACTCAGTTTATTGAGTATTCTGCACTTTCAGACTTTGCAGACGCGCTGTCAGAACCTTTGCGCATAGCGAAACCAAACAAAATCAAACTCATAGCGATGGACCTGCCCATGGTCAGCGGAGACAGGATCCATTGCTTGGATATTTTGTTTGCTTTTACAAAAAGGGTGCTAGGAGAATCCGGAGAGATGGATGCCCTTAAAATACAGATGGAAGAAAAGTTCATGGCAGCGAATCCATCTAAGATCTCTTACGAGCCGATTACAACGACTCTGAGACGGAAGCAAGAAGAGGTCTCCGCCATCATCATCCAGAGGGCCTACAGGAGACATTTGTTCCGGCGCTCCATGAAGCAGGCATCCTACTTGTACCGGCAAAGAACTTTGGAGAGCAGCATCCTGGAGGACGATGCGCCTGAGAAGGAGGGTCTCATTGCGTTCATGATGAACGAAAACTACGGCAGGCCAATAGACAAATCAGAAACTCTCTCCTCCACCTCTTTCCCTCCGTCCTACGACAGCGTCACCAGAGGCACGAGTGAAAACCTCCAGCTGAAGATAACGGACCTGAGCAAAAGCGATGAGGCTATAGATTGTCTTCTCTCACCCGACAAGGATAAAGAATCAATTGTTTAAATGTTTGTTTAGAATGCTTTAAAACATTGTTTACAGAATGTAATGCTGTAACTACACAACGATTGAAGCAGCCTTCTTATTAAAATTAGTTGCAAAAGAAACAATGGAGTTTTTACCCTTAACTACAGGAGTCTAATAAGTCATATAACCTTTGACCCTGCTCTTTTTGACTTGGCTCAATATTTATATTTATATATGCACAGGAAGTTTCTCTGCAGGGTCATAGCTGTTATATCAATGGTGTGAATAAGAATAGGCTAGACTGTAAAACAGTAAACACAGTGTATATCTATCCACAGATAAAGCCTGGCTGTATACATTCATTTAAGGTCTTACTCATATTAGTGTGTTTACTTATGGCGATGTATGACCTTGCATTCTAAAAAGAAAAAAAAAAAAATCACAGCTGCTGTAGCAAAATGTTACACTTACTGTATATGTTGTGAATGGTCTTTCATAAATTTATTATATTTGATATTTTTTTACTTAAAAAAAAAAGTCTCTTTTTCCATGGAGATTAATGATCCTTACACTCTTCGTGATGAACTCTGGTTCAAGGTAATAGGAACTTGTGGGATCCCCATCGCTTGAAGAGGAAAGTTGTTGCAAATTGAAGTATCAAATTAGAAACCTTTAAACTGATTATTACACTAAGCCCTCCCTCTTGGGACTTGCAACTGCACATCAGAAACACACACAAAAAAAAAAAAAACAGAGAAGCAAATGATGTCAAAATAATGAGAGAAATGGCTTGTTCTATCCTTCAGGAAACTAGACAATAATGGATTCTGTTTGTAAAACTGTTAATAAAAGCACTAATTTTTTAGTATGTTTCAAGAATCTGCTTTGAAATCTGCAATCAAACTCGCCATAGAAGTAGCGCATCACGTTTGTGTGTAGTGATCCAAAGCACCATCGAGGCTGGCAAAGTTTCTGTTAAGGTAGTGGGATAGGTTACATTTTCCCCAGGAACACTGAGCTAAGCAGCCTTATTTGGAACTCCGTGCATCAATATTACTCAAAAAACAAAATTACTACTAATACTACTAATAGTAATAAATGCCAACTGGGCCGTGCAGAACGGCTGCGACAGTATGATCAGGAAGGTGGGAGGGGAATTGCCTCTGGATCTGTACATAAATTTTGAAGGTTTGAACCCTTTTTACTCAAGGTCCGTCTTTCATTTTCTCACATGGTACAGTTAGATTTCTGGGGAAGGACAAGAAATACAGGAACCAATAGAAAAAATCTACTAGATAGTAAAGTAGTATTTACAGTTGATGTGTCCTTCAGCTTCAGGCCAAAGAAATGACAGTGGGGTGAAAGGTGGGTGTGTGGCTGTAGAAAAGTATTAGAGGTTTTTACGTGCTAACATAGACTATTATTTATTATCCTTCAGCCTCAATAGAATGTGAGAAATTATTTATGGGATATAGAGACATGTCCATCATTACAGACAAGTTCTTTCTTTTTCACCTTCAGACTGATTGTACTTGGGTTTGGTTAGACTTGTTGGAAAATCTTGAGATTTCTGTAATGAGCCATTGCACTTTAAGGAAGAGTAATTGTGCTTTTTCACCTTGGAGAAGCAAAGATACCAAGAATGTATTTAAGGTGTATTGTCATTAACATTTAGTTACGTCCCAGGTTGTAAAGGAGTCAAAAAACCACGTGGGGTTGGCAACAAGAATTAAAACAACACCTTACAGCCAAGTTTATCTATGGCCATTGTTATCTATCCTCTAAACAAGTCAGAATATGTACGACAACATGTCAAAAGGATGACAATGTATCTGTGTAAATATGGGCTAATATATTCTCTCCATTCATTGAGAGGTGTCTCAGGCATTCACTTGAGAGTGGTCTATCGGTTAATTCAGAGGATTTGCCATCAGGATTCCTGGGGTCTATTCCTGATTCTTACTACATGATTTTTAGGCAAATAATTTAACCTATCTGTGCCTCAGTTTACCCATCTGTAAAATGGGAATAATAATACTTACCTACCTCACAGGGGTGTTGTAAGACTTTCTGATTGCAAAGTGCTATAAGGGAATGAACCATTCTATTTAAGTATTATTATAATCATGCTCTCTTGCCCTTTTAACCTCATGTCTATGGTGTATAACATAGGGCTGTTCCTCTGGGCATTTTGTTGCCTTTAAATCTTGTATGTAATTAGATTCTAACTTAAGGGGACTACTCGTCGTTCCTTGAAGTGAAAACATTCTTTATTCTTTCCCCCCTCCCCACCCCTCACTTCCCCCTAAAAACCAGAATTGCTCACGGCTTCTCAAATTAGAGAAACTTTATACAGATTCCCTGTGTATTTATGCTGTAATGTTATTCTGACTGTACATATCACCCAGAAAGAGTATGCGATTTTTATATTTATATGCATATATATATATACACACACACATACGTATATCTCTACATATATATGTATCTTGTGAGTTTATAGAGTGGCTGACACTCAGAGGACACGACTTACTGATTAAAATGTTTTCTCCTCAATGGGATTTATTGATCATTAGCAACAAGCTGCTGCCTATAATGAAACTGTTTAATTAGAAAATAGTACATTCATTACTTGCTGAACAAGCATTTATTGGCTGACAACTAGCAAAATTATTTTCCTTTCAAAGCTTTAGAATGAAAAAAAAAAAAGAGGGAAAAATACTAAGGAAAAGGAGTATTTCTCACGTGATTTCTTTTCATGTACGACATAAACTGTTTGAAACCCAAGGAAAACGCCAGCTGCACTCAGAAGTGAGTTGTTGGTTATGCTATTTTAACAATATTTTAATTATTTGCCACTTATATTAGGAAATATTCAACTGTTGTTCTTATTAAGAGTCAGGCCCAGTAACGAATGGAATGTAAAGAGGCAATTAGCTGGTCACTGATTTTATTAGAGAAGATCTCTTCCTTTGGTCATTTCACCCTTGAGCTGAATATTTTAGTGTCATTGCTGTGAGACCCTATAGTACTGATGCAATTACAAATGGTTCTTTTTACCCAAAACCTCTAANATTGTGCTTTTTCACCTTGGAGAAGCAAAGATACCAAGAATGTATTTAAGGTGTATTGTCATTAACATTTAGTTACGTCCCAGGTTGTAAAGGAGTCAAAAAACCACGTGGGGTTGGCAACAAGAATTAAAACAACACCTTACAGCCAAGTTTATCTATGGCCATTGTTATCTATCCTCTAAACAAGTCAGAATATGTATGACAACATGTCAAAAGGATGACAATGTATCTGTGTAAATATGGGCTAATATATTCTCTCCATTCATTGAGAGGTGTCTCAGGCATTCACTTGAGAGTGGTCTATCGGTTAATTCAGAGGATTTGCCATCAGGATTCCTGGGGTCTATTCCTGATTCTTACTACATGATTTTTAGGCAAATAATTTAACCTATCTGTGCCTCAGTTTACCCATCTGTAAAATGGGAATAATAATACTTACCTACCTCACAGGGGTGTTGTAAGACTTTCTGATTGCAAAGTGCTATAAGGGAATGAACCATTCTATTTAAGTATTATTATAATCATGCTCTCTTGCCCTTTTAACCTCATGTCTATGGTGTATAACATAGGGCTGTTCCTCTGGGCATTTTGTTGCCTTTAAATCTTGTATGTAATTAGATTCTAACTTAAGGGGACTACTCGTCGTTCCTTGAAGTGAAAACATTCTTTATTCTTTCCCCCCTCCCCACCCCTCACTTCCCCCTAAAAACCAGAATTGCTCACGGCTTCTCAAATTAGAGAAACTTTATACAGATTCCCTGTGTATTTATGCTGTAATGTTATTCTGACTGTACATATCACCCAGAAAGAGTATGCGATTTTTATATTTATATGCATATATATATATACACACACACATACGTATATCTCTACATATATATGTATCTTGTGAGTTTATAGAGTGGCTGACACTCAGAGGACACGACTTACTGATTAAAATGTTTTCTCCTCAATGGGATTTATTGATCATTAGCAACAAGCTGCTGCCTATAATGAAACTGTTTAATTAGAAAATAGTACATTCATTACTTGCTGAACAAGCATTTATTGGCTGACAACTAGCAAAATTATTTTCCTTTCAAAGCTTTAGAATGAAAAAAAAAAAAGAGGGAAAAATACTAAGGAAAAGGAGTATTTCTCACGTGATTTCTTTTCATGTACGACATAAACTGTTTGAAACCCAAGGAAAACGCCAGCTGCACTCAGAAGTGAGTTGTTGGTTATGCTATTTTAACAATATTTTAATTATTTGCCACTTATATTAGGAAATATTCAACTGTTCTTATTAAGAGTCAGGCCCAGTAACGAATGGAATGTAAAGAGGCAATTAGCTGGTCACTGATTTTATTAGAGAAGATCTCTTCCTTTGGTCATTTCACCCTTGAGCTGAATATTTTAGTGTCATTGCTGTGAGACCCTATAGTACTGATGCAATTACAAATGGTTCTTTTTACCCAAAACCTCTAAAAAACAAAAAAAAAGTAATGCAAAAAAAAAAATTCTGAAAGAGGGTCTTAACTCTAGACGTTTACAGTGCAACTTTCTAAAACTGAATTGTAAATTGCTTTCAAAAACCTTTGTAACTGGAGGTTGGTTTTCTATTGGGTTTTCTGTTGTTCTGTGGCGCGTTTCTTTAGGGGTGAAGAGGGAATGGTGTCTTTGTATGGTATGCAGAACTCCCCTCAAAAATGTCAAATAACCTCACTTGTAGATCTTTGTTACTGGAGATGCCGATCCGAATCGAGCCATGATACAACCTCCCAGTGCAGTGATTTAGTTTAAGACACTAATTCAATAGTTGGCCCACACTGTCTATAAGCATGGTGAGTGCTACCATTTTTTCTGTTGATTTGTTCAATAAAGGCTACCACATGAATCACTCAAGCTACAAAAAGAGCAAGGAAAATATCAGCCAGTATCATAGGACATATTAAGCTGTTTGTACCTGGAAAAATTCAAGTTTATTATGTTTCTTTATTAAATAAATAAGGATAACAAATATTTCCTCTGCCTTTTTTTTTTTTTTTTTGTTATGTTACCAACATTTACGTTATTCTTTCTCTGACTCTTTTTCTACATATTTTTTTGGGAAATGCATGGTGACTTTTGCTAGGAGGTTTGTTGATGAAAACCTCTCCAGTTCATTTTACAATGGAAGGCAACCTACAGAGCATTAAAGGCTTGATCCAAAGCTTGTGGAAATTAGTGGACAATTTCTGGCTACATCAGATGAATTTGAAGCAGATTCGAAAGTCTCTCTTCAAACAGAATCATTTATAGGATGAACTCAACACTGATATTTCAACCCATCCTGTCCAGTAGAATCAGCTGGAGGAGGAAAGCTAGTTTGAACTGCAATGAAAAAATTCAGTCAGACCTTCAAATTAGTTCAATATAATCAGTTTATAATTATGTTTTATATTAACCTGGGGCAGTCTGACTTGTGGAGACTATTTTTTAATAACCATTTGCTAAAATGTGTCATATAATAATTTGACTTCTGAGTCAATGTGTATAGAATGAATCTGTCTGAAATTCAGGAAGATATTTTTGGTTAGCAGGAGCAGTTTGCTGAAATGAGAATTCTCCGTGGGGACAGGTCAGGTTAGTTAAAAAAATTCCTGGTTAGAATTTGTGGTCAAAATTCCCATGTGAAGTAATTTCAGTGTCATGATCCCCACTATGAAGATTTTCACATCTAGATTTTTACCAGAATTACCTAACTCCTATACATTTGTTCCCATTACTGTGTTAGGGGCTGCTTTGGGTTACAGGACTCTCTTCATTCTCATGCAGACCTTGGGAAAGTTTCTAAAGACTTTCAGATTTTCTAATTTTCAGGATGAAATTTAAAAAAAAAAAACCAAAATTTGCAAATTGGATTTCTTGTTTTTCAGCACTAGCAAGGAAGCTGGAGGACTCGCTCCACAGAAACTGTGGATTTTCATACTTTTTTTTTTTTTTTTTAAGTCATGGAATGATTTGGGTTGGAATGAGTCTGAAAGATCATCGTTACAAATCCCCCCTACCATGGGCAGGGGCACCTTCCACTGAATCAGGTTGCTCCAAGCCCTATCCAGCTCAGTTTTGAACACTTCCAGGATAGGCCAGCAGTAACTTCTCAGGGAAACCTGTTCCAGTGTCTCATCACCCTCACAATAAATAATTTCTTCCTAATATCCAATTAAAATCTATCTTCTTTTAACTTAATTACATTAATAAGTAAAATTAGGTTGATTTTACAAAGCAGCAGATCTATTAACTCAAGCCTAGGTGCAATCCATGAGGCTGGAGTCAGGGCCCCCAATTTCTAGATTCATTTTAAGAATTTTTTTCTTTAGTGACTTCTGTTTCTTTTTATCTTTGGTGTAAATTGTCTTGTTAAATACCAAGATGACATTGAAAATAGTCAGCATTATGAGAGACTTAACAGCAGCACGGGCAACCCAGTCAGTTTTCTTAGGAAAAGTCACATATTAGTTATTCAATCTCTCTTGAGATTGAAAGAGAATTTTTGTAGTCAGAAAACATTGCTGCAGGAAGGGGAGAAATAAAGAAAAAATGCTTTGCAGTGCAAAGCCTCCACTGGGCTCTAAAGGCCGCCCATGTAGGATGGCAGTGTCGTGTTTCTGGCACCAGGAATGCCTTTTCCTGCTGTGTCCCAGGGGTGTGGAGACTGGAGCAGAACTGGATTTATAACTGGAGAAAGCAGACGGGAGCACGTCAGGCGGAGAGAAAGCGCCGGACGCCTGCGGAGCGGCTGCTCCTTCGTGTCAATTCTCCCGGCGAGCTGTGAAAGACCGTCCGTGCCGGGCGAAGAACAAACATGGAAATCCTTCTGAGTGTTTACATATTGCAAAGAAATAGCAGCCGTGTCAAAGGGAAAGCATGTGAAAGCAAATAGTCCTCGGGGAATAGCTATTGGCAGCCAGCAAAAAAATGCTTCGGAGTCGAACGTCACCGATAACCCCACGAGGGCTGGAGGTGTTGGGCTGCGGCGCGGGCATGGGTTTGTCAGCACCTCCGCCTGAGCTATTTTAGCCAGCTGACAAACGGGGCTTTGGGCAGCTCCTGGCCCACGTGCTTTTGCCATGGCAAAGTTTCTGAGACCGCTGCTGCAGTTGTTTTTCCCTGGACTCTCCTTGCTTCGCGTTGGGTTGTGAGTCCCGGCCGGGTCCGAGCATTGGAGGTCTATTTTTCCCTAGAAAATAGATGCACAGTCCCAGAAACCACAATCCAGTGTTAAAACGTCAGCAGAGTGGCTTAAATAATGAGATTTTAATTCAAAAGAATTGTCTCCTTTTCTTCTTCTCATTACTATTACTACTAGTATTACTTTATTACTATTACTTTATTTTAATATCCCAAAAACTTTAAGTTTATATGATCCGGTCATATTTTCAAGCTTTCTGGTTTTCTAACAGCTATATTAGTCAAAAAACTGGGGCTTTGAGAGAAAAAGACACAGAAAATTATGATAAAACCATGCATGGTTCTAAAAGAAGTTTGACTTGAACTATGTAGCTTTACTTTAGAACTTCTGTGGCTTCTGTGGAATCTCAGTTTCTCTAAAGCTAAAGGGAATTCAGCAATTCCCACAGGGAAACCAGGTTTCTAACACTTTTTTTTCATATAGACTGTCCCAGTTGCACAAGTTTGTCTTAATTCTCTTTCCAAACTTGCAAGCCAAGCAAAAATGAAATCATTTTCGTTTTTAGCTCAGGGACAAGCTGTGTTCATTATAAGAATTTCTACAGAGGATACGAACCTGGAGTCACGGGGCCCAGTGCCACATAGGACAGTTCAGCCCTTAGTGACAGTCTTGGTGACACAGACTCTTTGAATCATGGAAGAGTTTGGGTTTGAAAGGACCTTTAAAAGTCATCAAATCCAACTGCCCTGCAGTGACCAGGGACACCTTCCTCTAGACCAGGTTGCTCAGAGTCCCTTTCAAGCTGGCCTTGAACACTTCCAAGGATGGGGCAGCCACAGCTCCCCTGGGTAACTTGTTCCAGTGCCAAGCCACCCTCACTGTAAAAAATTTATTCCTTATATCTAGTCTGAATCTCCTATCTTTTAGTTTAGAACCATTACGCCTTGTCCTATCACAACAGAACTCCCCTAAAACATTTATCCCCATCTTCCTTATAGGTCCCTTTTAAGTCCTGGCAGGACTTAAAGGCCCTGGAGCCTTCTCTTCTCCAGGCTGAACAACCCCAGCACTCTCAGCCTCCCCTCACAGCAGAGGTGTTCCATGCCTCTAATCATCTTCACAGCCCTTGTGGACATCTTGGAGTGCAAAGGAATTTCTGGCTTTTTTGAGGACCAACAAAGCCCTACTAGAAGGAAACCAGCAGCACGGTTTGTGTTGGTGGTGCCTGAGAAGGAGAAAACCTCTTTGCATCATGCAGGCCTAGCTGTGTAGAAAATATCTGTGCAATGGCAGCCCAGGCACAGGCAAAAGTTGAGCTTAAGCCCAAAGCTGTCTCCTTCACCAGGCTCTTTTCTAGACAAAACCAAGTGTTCATTTCAGATCTGCTCACATTTTTTCTCTGCAGGGTCTGCAGCATCCCTGCAGGTGTGCTCTGAACCTGCTCCCAGCAGATGTGGAAATGTTGCAGGCTGATCTAAAGAGATTTTTCTTAGTTTGTTGATCTTGAAGGAATTTGATATTCTTTTTTGACTTTTTAAGACTGTGGACTGCAACTTGCAGCCACAACCATGATAAAACTTAAATAGGAGTGGACATCACCTCCACCTGTCCTTGCCTTACCCCACAAGCCAGACAAGACAGAGAAGGAGCCAGTGGGAGCTTTAATCAATTTTTTTCTCTTATTATGGGAGTAGGGACTGAAGGGATGCTCTGGGGTTTGTCTGGGCTTGTTGCAGTCCGGATTTGCTGGCAAGTTTCCTGGAAAATCTTTGAGGCAGAAGAGAAGAAGATCCTACCTGTGAGGAAGTGGGATGCTGTGGTTTGAAGGTGAGTTGCCCTGGATGTTGCAGGAGGAGGTTTGTAGCCGTGCCAAGTGCTTCAGCACTGCTGTGCTGCACATGGGCAGGGTGTTTCCTAAAGCTTGTGGTTGAAATGGGGTAAAGATAATTGAAATGGGGTAAAGACAGCTGTTTCTCTTGTGCAGTAGGAGAAGGGAAGATATCAGTCCTCAAAAGAGGGCAGGTTCCTCTCAGGACCCGCCTGGCTACTGCTATAGCAATAGTAGTCACAAGTCCATACACCTCCACCAGTGTTCTTCCCCTGGCCTGTTTCAGTCTGGTTTGGTTGAGGGATGGAAGACTCAAAGATAAATGAATTCCTATGAGTTTTGCAAAAATAATCAACTGAGGAGGCTGTGAGATTTTGGCAAGCAGGGGCGTTTGTAAAAAGAGCTCACATCTTAAGGAAAGATAGAACATTTTCACAACGAGGGTAGGTCATATAAGTGCCTCACATTGTAGGGGGAACAATTAATTTACATTTTCTTTGCCACCAAGGACCACCAATTCCATGGCATGAAATGTAGAAAAACAGATGTTGGTAGTTCCTGTGTCCTGAGCTTTGGAAAAACAGATGTTGGTAGTTCCGGTGCCCTGAGCTTTGTTTGGATTGCCTTCATTATCCAAAGGGAAGGCACTTGAGATGGAAGGTATTTTACTTTTTGTTTTCCAGGAGGAACTGGGAGGATGCCTGTGTACCTTTGAGGTAAGATCAACCCTGTACCTCTCTCCATGGCCATACAGCTGTGAAGTGCTTCTCAGAAAAAGTTGGAGGAGTTGAGAAAATAGTGGGACAAGCAAGGCGGGGATTAGAAGTTTACAAGTACCTTGATTTGCTCTGGTAGGAGCAGATGCTGAACAGCGTGGTGGGCAGGTGAAGGGGGTAAGCTCAGTGCTGATGACACTGCCATAAATCTCTCACAGCAGGTGACAGTCACCCGGGTAGCATCAGCAGTGATGCAGCTTGTGAGCAGCTCAGGGCTGTGTGCAGTGCCACGACGGACACCTCCGTGTGTGCACAGCACAGATAACTGCTTATCTGCATGTCTGCTGCTCCAGGAATCATTTATCTCCACAGAAATGCTGCAGGGCTGAGCTGGGAAAGCTCTCCAGCCCCAGGGTTTCACTGCACTGTCCTCTCCAGGCAGCGAGAAGGTGCAGAGGGCAGCAGTCTCGATGTGCTCCTCAGTGGGGCTCCAGTGGTTGGATTCACCTCCCAGAAGGTGCATCACAAAGCACCGTGATATCGCAAGGCAAAAGAGAAAATATGGTGGGCAAGAAAATACGTCCACTGGAAATAAGATCCTCTTTTGTTATTTGTTTTTTAAAACTCATGGTTGTGTTGGGGAACTTGGACTCAAGTCCTCTTTCCCCTCACTGTCAGAGGAAAGCCCCTCTGAAACCCTGTAATATTCAACCCCAGTGATGCTACTCCTGTGAGCAATTATAAGCCAGGCTGTTTCTCTCCTTTCCTTACATCAGGGCACACTGCACAGCTGGATGCTAGTACAGGATGCAAAAAAACCCCAAACCACCACAATTAAAATTACCTGGTTTAAGGCCAAAATTTTTTTGCCATTCAAAAGATGGTGAAATTTCTTTGCCAGGAGCGGCTGTCTGACAATAAAGCTCCTTGCAATGGCATTTGCAGTAGAGCTGGGCTGAGTGAATTATCCTACTGTCCACTGAGAAGACAACAGAGGCCAGAAAAAACCTAACTTCTCACTCATGGAGGCTTTCTCGGCTTCAGGAAGGACATCTTCCTTTTCCTGCAAAGCTGCAGTAATTAATCAGAAAGGGAAATGCTCAGATGGAGTCATGTTTCTGACCCTGTTCTGAGCCTGACACTGGACTGCCTTAGTGCAGCCAAAGATAAGTTGTCCCCCTTGAAAACAAGAGTGCCTGGTCAGGGGTCCACAGGTCAGGTGTGACCACCGAGGATAAGGCCCCAGTTTTTCACTCCACTCTTGTCCTACCCTGTTGCACCATGAGACGGTCTTGCCTTACACATATGGTATGCGTATGCCAGGAACCTTAAACCCACAAAGGCTGCACAGCTTACTTTTAGGTAAGGTCTTGAGGACTTAACAGCTTCAAGAGCCAGAGTGTGAGCCTGCTACCCAGCAGCTGAGATGCCCTGTCACCTCAGCCTCCCTGGGAGGGATGTAAGATCAGCCTGAAGATTAGTCAGCCTTCACATTCTTGGAGTGTCTGGCATAGAAACACTCCCGGACACCGACAGGGGGAAGGTGAAGAACTACCCAGGCTCCAGAAGGTGGCAAACGTGGCCCCTGTCCAAATCTAACAGGGCTGGTAAGGCTGTTGCTTTATAAGGTTGCAGAGACACAGGGAGGGGTGACTTTCTGCTTTACACCTCTCAAGTCAGTTCAGTGTTGCAGCTTGTATTGGGAAGGGTGGACGAAGCACGCTCCTTCATGCTCAGGCTGGACTCCCCTCCTTAGTTTCCTCTGAAAGGAATTCAGTTCGAGCGCTCAGAACTGGTGCAGGGGATTTTCAGTAAAACCATATTGCCACCTTCATGTTGGCAAGCAGGACACGTCTTCCCCAGCATTCTGTCCTGAAGTAAACTCCAAATGAAGTTAGAAGAACCTTTCCCAGAGTAAAGAATGAGATGAAACATGATCCTGTAGCAATCTTTTTATCTGATGATGTTTGTAATTATCAATCTGAGATTTTAATCCTCTCCATTCTTGGTGTAGGCAGTTGACGCTTGCAAGTATCACAGCTCTGGTCTCAGAGCTGTGTCCAAACCCCTGAAGCCTGAAGCTTAAGGTCCTTACCCAGCTCTAATTTGAGAGCTTTGACTCTCACACCAGCTGACTGTGTGGATTAAATGCATGTAAATACCTTCATAGTGACTGGCAAAACACACTCGTGACGCTATCCTAAATTGGGATGCTCTCCCTCCAGCAGTGTCAGTTTGATGTTATCACCTACTCAGCAAATAAATCCCTTTATTTCAGGAGGGACAATTCCTGCTCTCCATCAGTCCTATTAACAGCTTCTTTACCCTGTAAATCTGTTTTCTCCCCTGCCTTGTGATCACCGAGGCTGATTTTCTTAATGCTGTGAAGATGCTGTTATTAATGCTTCGATATCATCTCTATTTCAGCTCAGCTTGCTGTGAGTCACTCCGATGTTTGCACCTTGGTGCTCTGCCTTATTGGTCTATGAAAGAGCCAGGATGAGAGTTTCCATTCCAAACACTCATCTCCCTCCCAAGCTAATGGGGTCAGACAGGTCTGTCTGCAAGGCTCAGATTACTTTAAGGGCGTCATGTCAGTGACAAAAGCGATGAGAAGGTGGCCACTTCAACGTGAATAAAGCACGCCCTGGCTCACAGCTCTGTCTCTAAACCCGGGCACAAGGCAGTACCTCACACCCAGCATGAGACATGCTGCATTCCCTCTCGCCTCCAAAATGCTTGAGATGCCCTACACTGATTCCAAACTCTACTTTTCTGTTGATTTCCCTGTTTGTAAGGATATACATTACCTTCCAGCTCTTGGGCTTGGGTTTTTTGCTCTGTCTTTAGATGAGCCAAGTAAAAGTATGCCCACTGTTAACCTCAGCCGTCCATAGTTTTGGAGCAGTGAGCCAGTCAGGCCTGTTAATGTGCATGCACCACATCTTGGGCTGTGTTTCCAGCTCTAACAGGTTACATTCCTGCCAGATACCAAAATCAGTCACAGGTTGCTTTTCTTACCCAGAGATTAAATAGGATGACAGGACTAAACTCTGGTCTCCCTCAGTGGAGTCTCACCTTCCAACATGCTTAGCTGAAGCAGTCCTTAGTCAGTCTGAACCCTAAAAATCATGTCTGAAGGAGACTGACCTAAATCAGAGCAGTCCCAGGGATCTTTCCCTGTTCACCTATCAGGGCGTGCTGCTAAACCAGTGCATCCCGAAACCTCCAAACCTTCCTGAAGGGGAAATGGCTGCTGGGAAAAGAAATGTTGGAAGAACAGGCAGCTGGCCATGGGAGACAATCAGAAATTGGGAAGGGCGGTGAGGGTACAGAGGGATGAAATATTGGTGGCGTGGGATGACCTGGGGACGCCACCAAGCTGTTAACACAACCAGAAAGCACACAGAGAGCAAGTGCTGCAGTGCTCAGAGCAACTTTGTAGTCTGGATGATGGTGCGGCAGCACTGAAGTCTGTGCCTGGCCGTGTCTTGTTCAGTGGCATAGAAATAATCACTTTGACAAAGGGCTCCTCCAGCTGGGGAGAAGCCTGGGAAGTTCCCTAGGACAGGCTGCTCCTCCATCTGTTCAGTCCCAGTGAGAAACCTGGCTGGTTTGTCAAGCCAGCAAGTGCGGTAGATGCTGGTTTGAGAGTTCTCCTTGGTAAGCTCCTACAAACTGGAGACTTTGGGGAAAGGATGTCTGCTGGTTTTCTTTTCCTTTAAGTCTAACTAATCTCATAATATTCAAAAAAATAAAAGCAGGAAAATAAAGCTCTGTATTCGTGTGTGTGTATACATGGAAATACGTGGTTTCAGGAGGAATTTCTGAAAGCTATTCACCTGGAGAGGACTCGTGGTCTCCCTCCTGGGTTTTTGAGGACATTTTCTTGGGCCAAAACATGTTCTTCATTTTCAGAGTGTGGAGAAGGTAGGCTGTTTCATACTCTAAAAACGAGTGCAACATTAATGATCCCAAAGCCACAGAAGGACTTGATTACACTTGCATTACAAAATAACCACAAAATCTAACGCTGGTGGGGTTCAAATGTCTGCTGGCTTGCAAGAAGATGACCACAGAGAATGCAAAGCACGATCTCGCTACTGCTGTCACCACTCCTGGGGAGAGAATCTGCTGGGCCAGAACGCCGTCCCAAGCAGCTAATGACCCAAGATGTGAGTGCAGTTTGGTGTCGTTGTTGATTCCTGCTTTTTAAATCTCTCTACTTTGTGTTTATCAGTGATGTTCCTTGTGCTAGAGACAGCTCACTTCGCTGTGTGACAGCAACATCATCCCAGGACCCAAGGCCAGAGTGCAGCAAATGCATCTGACTCAGCAGTAAATCCACATTCCTCCTCTCCCCGTGTGCAGCACGACTGCTGCTGAGCCACAAAGGGTGCTCTGGGCAGCGCTCCCAACAGCAGCTGTCCCTCTGTGCCAAGCAAAGAGGCATCTAAGAAATCTTGGTATGTCTCCTGCCACACTCAGCAGGAAGGCTACAACTGCACTGCGGGCTAAAAGTGATCTTGCAGCAGGGCCAAGAGGTTCAACACCCAGTCGTCCTTGTCATAGCACATTAAAAGCTGGTGATCACTCAGCTGTGAGCAAGCAAAGGCTTTTATGTAGAGCAAATGTAATTTCTGCCACAGATCTGCGCGAGAAGCAGCAGGCAAGTTCCAGGAGTGAGCTTTCTGCTGACACTTGGAGTCTCTGTAAAGATTTCATGCTCCGGTCTCTGAAAGGGGGAAACAAGTCAATGATTCCCCTTTTCCTCTCAAGATGCTTTCCAAAGAGCAGTGGCACTGCATGTCCTCTAGCCTGGGGGCAGATGCAGTCTGTCCTGTTGCCCATGGCTGGTGTTTGAGGCTCAGAGGGCCATGGGATGCTTCATGGAAGAACACGTGGCAGTACAAGAGTATCAGCCATGCTGAGGCACCCTCAAGAAACTCTCATAGCTCCTCACCCCTTTCCCACCCCTAGGAATGAGCTCATCACTGGTTAATTCTCTGCCACGATTTTGCCTAACTTTCAGTGAGAGTAGTGCAGCCAACAGTTGGTTTACTTTCAATAGCTGAACAAAGTCCCAAACTCAGATCTTTTGGACAACTTTAGGTTAAATGTGTTGACTGAACCTAAATTACGTTTATATTTATTTAGAGCAGATTTGGCTGAAGACACCATATTGAAATACTGTGCTTACGCATTTGGACTCCTCAGTTTGCTCTCTGAATACTCTGTTCCTTTATCTGCCTTTTGTTTCATTAAGACTCAGGCTACAATTTCAAGCTTTGGTCAAGTTTGGGCATCCAGCTCACACCAGATATCTCTGGCACTGCTGGCAGAATTCAGTTCCTCTCTAGTAGCACTCTGAAGCTGTACCATGCCCTGGAGATGGGAGTCTCCATTGCCCACCAGGGTTTTTGTAGCACCTGAAAGTGCCCCTCCATGGTTAATGCAGCAGTGAGCAGAGCTGGGAGATCCTGCAGCACAGCACTGTGATTGCAGAGGCAAGAAAGCTGCCCAAGCTCTGCCCAGATCCAGCCTACTCCCCTAAAAATCCATGTCAAGCCCAGCCCTGGCCTTGAGCAAAACCAACTTTTGCCCCAGCTGGCTGATGCTGTAAAGAACCAAGGTCATCTAATATCTCTTTAATGTATATATTCTAATGTGCTATTGACAACTGAATGATGTCCAGCTTCATGCATATTTGAAAAAGAGGTTGAGAATTATCCTGCTGTACATCAGCAACTAAGAGCTGTTACCTGAAGCCTGCTTGATCTGCCATAACATTTTTTTGGCTCCTCTGCCATGTTTTCTTTCCCCGGAACAGCCTAAGAAAATGACCACAGTCCTAGAGCATTTTGGTGGCTATGGTCGTGTCAGTAACCACTATCATCACTTGCACAGCCTCCTTCCAGCCACACAGTGATATATCTCCTCTCTGGTTATCACTGGGTCTCTGGGACTCAGCCCGTGGAGTCATGATGACTTGCAATCCCATCTCTTGTTGCTTTCCCACAGAAGCACGGAGCTGGTGTCCAGACACATGGCACGGACTGCCCAGTGCCAGCAACGCCGTGGCACCATGGAGCTGCCACTCTTCTGCTACAGCCAGGTTTGTGAAAAGGTCACTGCTCTTCCTCCTGTGGTTCAGTGCTTCTAATATCTTTGATTAGGTGACTACTGAACCATTTGTGGTGGGATTCAGATGACAGCTGCTCTTAAACAGCAAATACATGATCACCTGCTCTTGCACTCCCTCTGAACAAACAAACCCCATGTGAACATCCAGCTCCACACTTGCATCTCTCTCTTTAAGGACACAAACCCCTAAGGACAGCCTGCCCATGTGTTTCTGACGGGTTAGAAAATATTTGCATTGCGACAGCCATTGCTGAAGTGTGGTCACTTCTGGGAAGCAAAGCAGCTGCTGTTGACTAGGAGAAGGGAGGCTTTGTGGTTTGGACAGTGGCTGGAGCCCAAGATTTTATTCTGGTGATGCTCTTGCTAGGAGCTGCAGCATGGTGTCAACATGCCTTTGGGAAAGGGGTGTCACACAACTCAGGTGCTGATGGCAGTGTAACCAAGGACACGAGGCAGAGCCCTCTGTGCACTGATTCATTTGCTGGCTTGGGGACAGGTTTCAGCCCATGCTGACCCCCGTGCTGTTCTAACCTGATTGCTGGAAGTCAGCAGGCTTAAAATGAACTCAGGTACTGCTGGTACGCAGCCCCAGAAGGTCCTGAAATGCAGCCAAAGGGTTACAATGCAGAGTAGCTCTTCAAAGAATCTGTCAGATTCCTCTGCCCTTTGTGAAATGGGTGAATAGATGGAGTGTATGTGCACAGATGTGGTGGAAGGACAAAAAAAGGAATAATTACAGTGTTAATTAGAAGGTAACACATGCCTACAGCCCAGTAAGGTCCAATCCTCTCTTGGTTGAGGCTCCAGCACATCTGACCTGTCACTGTTCAGGACTGTGGGTGGGGAGGTGGTTCCTCAGATGAGACTGGAAAGTAGGAAGAATCTCCTAGATAGACCTTCCCAAGGACTATTATTAGGCAATTTTTTCCCAGAGAAGTGGTGGATACCCCACCCCTGGAAATGTTCAACCTGGGTTAGGTGGAGCTTTTATCAGCCTGGTAGAGTGGAGGGTTTTCTCTATAGCAAGAGACTAGGACCTAAGAGATCATCAAGAGATGATCTTTAAGGTCACTTCCAACCTGAAAGACTCTATATATCTATGATTCTATGAAATCTAAGGCACTTGAACAGCTTTCGGCTCTCCTTTTGGTTCCCTTCTCAGAAATTCCCCTTCTCAGTGGGGATTTAGGAAGTGAAGGAGGTAAATTGGGAATTCTGCCACAGCTCCATATGAAGACATGGGATATCTCATGGTATAAGCCATGAGAATGAGGCACTCCCTCTCACCTCCCTGCCTGTCCCAAGTGCAGGTAGCAATAGCAACAGTCCAGGTTTGCCAGATATCAGAAAACAACAGAAGATGTGGACCTGGAAATGGCCAAATGGGGATGAGTAGGAGGCGGCCTGTTGATTATTTTACTTAATGAGGAAAGGGCTCCAGTTGGACCCTATCNAGGGGAAGGTTGCAGCCACCCCACTGTAACAGAATGAGATGATCTTTAAGGTCCCTTCCAACCTGAAAGACTCTATATATCTATGATTCTATGAAATCTAAGGCACTTGAACAGCTTTCAGATCTCCTTTTAGTTCCCTTCTCAGAAATGCCCCTTCTCAGTGGGGATTTAGGGAGTGAATGAGGTAAATTGGGAATTCTGCCACAGCTCCATATGAAGACATGGGATATCTCATGGTATAAGCCATGAGAATGAGGCACTCCCTCTCACCTCCCTGCCTGTCCCAAGTGCAGGTAGCAATAGCAACAGTCCAGGTTTGCCAGATATCAGAAAACAACAGAAGATGTGGACCTGGAAATGGCCAAATGGGGATGAGTAGGAGGCAGCCTGTTGATTATTTTACTTAATGAGGAAAGGGCTCCAGTTGGACCCTATCCATAGCATGGCTTAGCCTTTTCTGTAAAGGTAGCATAAGGTCACCACTGGTGGCACATATCTCAAACCAGACAACACCAGTGTTAGTAGAAATGTTTGTTCATTTAGTCTTATGCCTGGATGAGCTTTATCTAGCAACAAAACTGGATAGAGGTTTTTTGTTTTTTTTTAATGGGATCCAGATGTGCAGCAACCTTTAAGCGCTAACAAGGAGAGGTTTGAATCCGCTGGGTATGTCTCTTCCTCATCCATCACTTTAACGTGATGTAGCAGCCCAGGATTTTGGAAGGATGTTCTGGGAGTCAGCAGACAGCAAGGACTGTGTCTGTCAAACTGCAGAACACTTGGGAGGCTGCGTTCGCAGTCCCCTGGGGATGGCAGGGACTGGCATTGATCAGTCAGACATAGAAAGTCTCCCAAGGGTGGGGATGGGAGCAACGCTGTTGTAGGCAGCAGCTGGAGATTCTCCTTCTGCTTCACTCCCATCTACCTGCCTGGAAAAAGCTTGCCCAGAGATGGCACATGAGATTTCCTGAATCAGAGTCACAGCAGATTGGGGTTGCTCAGGTAGCCTTTGATACTGAGGTGTGAACGCCTCTCTCTGCACTGTCCCCAGCTCACTGATAAGGTCCCGCTGTCCCATCCCCTCGGTGGCATCCTGCTGCACATGCCACAGAGCCAAGTCACGGCGCTGGAAAAGGTGATGAGACACTCGATACGCCAAACGTGTGGTGAATCACAAAGGCACGTGAAGAAATGCTCAATCAGACACTGAGCCACAGGAACACACGAACCACCCTGGCTGCAGTAGACCATCTTTCCCCAAACGAGACAGCCGTGCCTGACAACTGCTACAGTCGGTCAGTCCCAGCCCACAGTGCACCTCCAGCCACACATGGGTTGAGCAGAATTTGCTGAATTTGGTGGGGTGCTTTGTTGTTGTTATTGTTGCTGCTTTTAGGGCTGCCTGCTCCCATTGCAGCCCCTGCTCCATCCCAGCTGCGCAGGATTGCAGGGAAGAGCCACCCACAGCGGCTCCCTCGCTGCAATCCCCGGCCCGACAGGGGTGGCTGCATTTGTCAGAAAGCTCCCATTAGTCGTGCATGCCAGCTATAATCTCCCAGCCCGAACACAGCAGCATCTGCTCCAGAGCCAGTATTATATAACCACAATTGGCCTGTCCAGGGCATGTTAAAGTCACGGGCAGGAGAGAGCCACTGGCTCCAACGCAGAGCTTGTCTTTAGTAAAAGCCTTTCTGTGACTCTACAAAATTACACTGGTGGGTTTTTATCCTGGTGGAATCTGGGGGCTGTGTTTCTTGCAAGTATTATAAATCTTAAATTCCCAGTCCTGGGCTACAAGAAATTAAGAAGAGTTTAAAAAAAAAAAAAAAAACAAAACAAAACAAAACAAAACAAAACAAAAAAAACCAAAAAAAAAAACAACACTTAGAAATGGTGACAAGTGAGAATACAGATGAGGGAAACTTCACCGTGTCAGATTTGTTGAGAGGCTAAAAATATGCCCCATTTTTAGAGAAAGAGGAAAGTGACTGGCAAATAGAATTAATCTGAGACAGTCTGAGGCAGATAGAGGGATTATACAGCAGCTCATTTAGGACTGCAGCATTCATTTTCAGGCACTCCTTTGCAAAATTCTCAGTGACTCCCGTGCACCCGACAGAAGGTCTCCAGAAGTAGCGTGAAGAGCACAGGGAGGGACTCCAGCCCCATTATGCACAACTGCAAATCTCTCAGTAGAACATCATTAACTGTACTCAAGTGACAGCCAGGATTAACTTGGCTGAAAGCAAGCAGCATCGGAACATGTAAGACTAAGTTCAAGGATGCCTCAGAAACCGTGGGGATAATCCATCACAACAACAGCTTTAGGCAGGAGAAGTCAAAAGGTCCAGACGGACTTTTCTGCTGCTCCATGGAACTGGTGCACTGGTTTTGAGTGGTTCTTTGTGTGCTTGTGCACAGCACACAGGCACAGACATGCACACAACCTCTCTTTTCCTCTGTGGGGTGGTGGGAAACCTGCTTAATGTGCAAACACAGTCCACCACTCATCCTTACAGACCCTCCTGCTCCTGCACCCAGGGCTGCCAGGTGACTTTGGGAAGGAGAGTGAACAAAATCTCAGGATTTCACATGCTGTCTCTCTCCAGCATGCTTCAAGCCTGAGACTGCAAAGAAAGGTGGTTTTACACAGCCTACCATCACAGGAAGGGAGAGTGCACAGGAGAAAAGGCCAATCTACCTGAAAATACTCAGGTCACTGCTCGAGAAAAAGGACCCAGGGAAGAAGAGCACCTTTGGTTTCCAACTGCCACTTTGGCTCTTGGAGGGCACCAGCAGCACCCTCTGGTGACCTGAGCTGTCCCAGACAGCAGCAGCTACTGAGAAGAAGAGGTTGGACTCTGCAGGCCTTTTGCCGTTACTGGAACAAATCACTCAAAACTCTGACCGTCTCCTGGGGGAGTTCGTGGTCGTGCAAAAATGATAGGGTAGGAGATGAAAGCTGCATGGCGAGGCTCGTAGAAGAAGGGTGAAGGTTACCTTTGTGCAGTCATCCTGTACCAGGGCTGCCCCAGAATGCAGAGGCAGTTGCTTAAGCAGGTCACAGTGATGTGGGTAGGAGAGCTGTTAGTAGCTGCTGCCTGCCCCAGTTTCTGCCTGCGAAGATCTGGTGAGAGGTTTTCAACGCTGCAGCCTCTTGGAGGGACAATTTGGTTGCTGCCTTAGAGGTTTCTCAGGCATGAGGCAGTGTCCTACCACGGGCAACACCTGCTAAATGCGTGAGCATCACCCAGAAATTTATTTTTTTATTTTCTCCTGCCCAAATAGCCTTTTCTACTGACCAGGGAAGCAGTTTGTTTGTTAATGCTTCTTGTTACCTTTCAGGTAGCACAGTGCACCGTGCCTGCCATGGGAAACCCCAGACAGCAGCAAGCTGAGGGTTTCCCTGGTGATATCAGCTCCTGCACAAACATTAGGTCTCCTGTGCTTCCCACGCTGCCCAGCGACTATCAGATCAAATTCACAGCCCTTAGTCCCTACCTTGCAAGCATGTAAAGCATGGACTGAAGGTATTTGAACGATTGCCTAGAGCAGAAGTAAAATTTGTGGTTGATAGCTTCGACTGCTGCAGGGGAAGTCAGCAATATTCCATGATATCATAAGACCATTCAGGACTTTGGGACGTGCAAAGCCCTGCTCAAGCAGGGTTCATGTAAAGCATTTGATGTTAAATCAGGTAGGTCAGAGCCCTGTCTACTCAGTTTTAAATCTCAGAAAAGAGAGGGGTGACACAGGCTCACGGACTCCCTGGGACCACGTTTGAGGCTGTATCACTCTTCTGGGGAATTTTTTTTTCTGTTAAATGTAATTTTGTCACAAACTGTGCCATTGCCTCTTAATTTTTTTTGCTGTGTTCCTTGGGAAAATTATGGCTCCATATTCTCACCAATTCCATATCAGGGAGGTGAAAATTGCAGTGTGGTGTTATCAGATGCTAAGTCAGAACTGTTAGCTTTGACTGACAGGTCTGAGGGTGGGTTTGACTGTCACCACGGGCAATGGCACAGCGCAGTTTGCTGAAAAGATCTTGAGCAAGATTAAGCTGAAGCAGATGGTGATGCTGGTTCTGCATTCTTAACGATTCCCTTTCTTTAGTCTTGCTCCGCTTGTTTACTTTGTAAAACAGGAGTCAATTTTACTCTTCCCTGCCTGCATTCAAAGCAGGATGTCTACCCTTTGGGTTTTTATATCACTGGCTCTTACATATTTTTAATATAATGAATCTTAGACATAAAAGCACTCTCTGTTATCTTCTCTGACCAATTCATTTTTTTGCATCTCAGTTTTTTTGTTTAGTCTCTTCTTAAAAGGACACCCAAGCTCCGTTTGTTTTCCATCACCTTGTAGTCCTGGGATAATCAGAAAACACTGAAAATAGTTTGTATATGTAGGCCTGCACACACAGGTAGGAAAAAACTGCTCTTCTTTGTGCTCATCTCCAAAAGCAGACCCAGAGTGTGATGCAGGGAGGTTTGAACGGCCCCACTGGGTTGGTCAGCATTTGGTGGAGCTCATTCTTTTCCTGATGTCCACTAGAAGGCCTCCTGTGGGAGCCCTCTACCCAAGGCACGTGAAGTCAATCTGAGGACCAGGCCACTCTAGAAAATGCACCAGCTGGTCACCCTAAGTGAGATGAGGTAAGTGACTTTGCAGTTCAAATAACTCTTCATCCATTTTTATATCATCATGACCTAACCAAAGAATCATTTAGGTTGGATCTCCAAGAACACCGACTCCTATCATTAACCCATCACTGCCAGGTCCATCACTAATCCATACCCCTAAGTACCACATCTACAGAGCTTTGAAATATCTCCAGAGATGGTGACTCCACCACTTTCCTGGGAAGCCTGTTCCAGTTCTTGACAACCTTTTAGATAAAGAAATTTTTTCCTGGAATCCAACCTAAACCTCCCCTGGTACAAATTAGGCCTTTTGTTCTTGCCTTATCCCTTTTTACCTGGAAGAAGAGATCGACCCCCACCTGGCTACAACCTCCTTTCAGGGAGTTGTAGGGAGCAAGGTCTCCCATAATCACATCAGCAGATCTTGACACGCTTGTGAGCAAGGCTGAGCTGTGAGTGTGCTCTTCCTAAGGAAGCTGTGCAGGAGGGATCATTCAGGGATTATGGCTGGGGTGGTGATGATTTCAGGATGCTCAGAGAGTGGGACTGACACAATGTGGGTGCTTTGCTCTCCAAGTTTGGTTTTCTGTGGAGGAGAGGCTTTCACGCACCTGAAGAAAGGTCTTTGTTCCAATTTTTATGGAGCTGGCTACTCTCTACTGTGTGAGAGACTCAAATCATCCTTTCAAGTCTGAATTACCTTGCATCTTCAGAGGGGTGTAATTTGCTGCCAGGTCAGCTACCTCTGGTGGGTGAGCTGTGGGGGAGGTCTGTGTGAGTCACTCCTGGACCAGCATCCCAGTGATTGAAGTATTTCAGCAGAAAAGCTTCCTAGAAAAACACAGTTTCTCTGGATGGGCATCCTGCTCTCTCCTGATGGGGAATCTTTTTAAAAGTGTTTTGAAGGGAGAAAGTTTCAAAAATAAAATAGGAAAATTTCGCAGCACTAGATAAATTAGAAGACAAAGACTGTGAAGTGCTGATGTGCACATTGCTCTTCTCATTCACAGAGCGTAAGGTTAAAACCTGCTTCTAAGTTCTAACACTGGAAGTATGACTAATTGGAACTGGAAATTTTATTTAATTTTAACCCTAACCCTTTAATCTGGGGCTGAAAAATCCTATTGGAAGTCCCCAAAATAGCAAATATTTTCTTTCAAATTCTGCATTTGGGGGTTCCTGGGAGTGAACAAGACTTTGGTTTTCCTGCAGGTGAAATACTCCCAGTATAGATGAGAGTCACAGAGCTACACAATTTCTGTCCCAGAATAAATGTAGAAACCTGAACTCACAGTGCTTAGGTCAGCAGCCTACTTCTGCAGCTGGGGATGGAGAATATTATTATTTTGAGTGTGCCATTATTATTTTTAGTTCACATTGCCCTACCACCTTCCTCACCTGCTTAACCTGGTTTCCAACTGCTTGTACAGATGGGATGGCACACACAGTCCCAGAACTCAGCCAAGAGCAAGATTTACACTGTTTTATTCACCAGCCTCTCCTGACTGCTGGGATGTTAATTTGGGTGTCTGCTTTGCTTGGCCTGCAAGACAGAACCACCCAAATCACTGCTGGTACAAAGCTGCTCCCTCCATCACAGAATATCCCCGTGCTGACCGGATGGGTTGGGGAGGTGGCTGGCCCAGTTCCCAGAACAAGGGTCCCAGAAGGTCTCAGAACTCCTGGTCAGCTCCATCAGGATGCTGCAGAGCCTGGTGGGCGTTCTCTGCAGGTAGTGCAAGGCGGGGTGATCTTAACACTTGTGACCCAGAGCCTGTCTCAATGAAAGCAGTTTTCCTCTGGGTATAAAACAAGAAGAAAATAAAGGAAAATATTTCCCAGTAGGTTTGAAGGAAGAGGGAAAAATAAAGCCCTGCTAGAGTGCAGGGCCTGAGGTTGGCTTTCTGTCCAGAGACGAGTGATTTCCTATTTAAAAGCTGATTAATCCAAATGCTTTTCAATTTAGAAGGCAGAGATCAATCAATAATTATCCCATTTAATCCCAACATAAATCCTTTAATTTTTTTTTTAATTAAAAGCAGCCAAGCACCACTGGCTGGGATACACCAAATTGCATTAAAACCCTGGAGTCCCAGGGGAGAGGCACAGGCAGCAAATTGTGCATGTGATTTTCTTCTTTCACTGCTGGGTTTAATGGCCGTTCGCTCTGTTTCCTGGTAGAAAATTATGAGCTTGAGATGTGTCTGGCAATGAGGAGGCAAATTAGACATTTCTTCCAAGCATTCAATGACTCACAAATCAGAGAAGTGTTCCCTTTCTGGAAGGAAAACCAGGAAGGGCGAAAATTTATCAATGCCTCGTTTTCTGCAACAGTGCCCTCCAACAGAGATAAAGGACTTTGGCCATCCAGGATCCATGAGTTTCAAATTTCCCAGCTCCTTTTGAGGAAGATTTGGGTGTCTCCTAAACCTGCCTGTTGGTCTGAGAATTTCAAGGGAGCCTAATACTAAAGTATATGCTACTACCTAAGTGCCTACAGCAGAGGCCTCTCTTCTTGACAATTATCACAGTGTAACTGTAGGTCTAATCAATTCTGTCACCTAGACAAGAGCTGTATCTCAGCCATCATGAAACTACGCAGCCACCATGCCAGTGAAGGCTGCAGGACAGCCACAGGGTGTGCAGCAAATGCCTTTGTTTGCAGCTTTAATTTGGTGCCAATTCTCAGATACAGCCAAGTTCTACCTCCGCTGGTCTAAGTAATTAGGCTGAAGTCACACCTTTCTTCATTGATGTCAAGGAAATCTTCATTATATTTTTATCTAAGCATGCTCCTGCTACAGCTTCAATGATAAAATTTAATTAAAAGTCTCTCTAATTAAATCAAGCTGGGCTGTGTGACTGTATGTGTATTCCATGCTCCTCACCTGCAGTAATGAGTCGTGAGGGACACAACTACTGAGAAGCTCACGACGTTGGAAGGTCGTTTCTACAAACAAAAGCCTGTGCATAATCCTCCTTCTCTTCCTCCAGCTTGATGTGAACACCAGGGCTTTAAAATATATAGGAATCAGCTGAAAATGGTGATGCTGTCTTTTACATAGCAGGATGGCGAGGTATCCCTAAGGCACTCTGCTGGAGGGGAAGCCCTCCCCGTTTGTTTCTTTGCAGAAGAAGCCTGGAAGGAACAGCAAACCCTCCGTGACTGACTGCAAGCCAGAAATGAAGAGTGAGGATCATAAAAGCAAATACTGCCAAATCCATGAAACATTCCCCCTGGCTTGTAGAGTAACTCTCAATGTAATCTGGCTACAATTTTTCTCAAACCCTAATCTGATGGCCTTTAAAGACTTCTTTGGATTTTAAATGAATGTTTATATTGAGCTAAAAAAGGGCTTTGCAGCACTGTCCAGTAACAGCAACCACAGAACAAAGGACCCTTATTTAAATGCCTCCTTTGTGCTCTGCTTTTGAAGTGTGGGTAATTTAGATTACTCTGTAAAAGCAACCCTTCCTTCTTTACTTAGAGTTTTAGGGTTTGTTTTCTGCCAGCTGTTCTTTGAAAGCCTTTGAATAGAGCAAAGTTTAATTATCCATAGAAAAGAAAAAAAAGAAAAAAATTGCCTAGTTATTTTGAAATGATTGAGGCTTTTCAGAAAATAAATTGTCAAATAGATGTCACACCTGGGGAAAGTGAAAGCTGTGGTAGAGCCACAACATACAGGCCTCCCCTAAAGAGTTAGGCTTTACCTAAGGAGTACCCTGGGAATACTTTGGATTGCAGAAAAGGCGACAGCACCACAGAGCTTTGCTCCATGGGCTATCGAGGTGTCCTGAAGATCAGCTGAAGATCAAATCCATTAATTTGACTGTTATGTGCTGGGTTGGTCCCCATGTCTCAGCTGTGGAACATGATACTACCTAACATGGCACGTGCTGGGGTGGCTCCGGGATGAGGCTGTTTCAGCAATATTTCAGTAGTATGACCTGTGGGAAAGGAATGCCTGTTCTGAGATCTCCATGTATATCAGCTCCCTGAAAGGAAAATGTGTTGAAGAAGAATTCAAAACTTGTTGGTGATGTCTAGTGCAGTCACTGACATGTAGAAACAGAGCTGTGGAGGTTGGGAGTTTTGATGTTGGCGTTTTAGTTGCTTTTGGAACTGCAGGTAATGTCTGGGAGCAACAGAATGTATCCCCAAACCTGTGGTCAAGATGCCAACCATGACCAACATCCAAATCCACCTCCCCTAACCTTTGGATCTGGAATCTGGACATTCCCTGGACATCCCACCTCCCTGGACCAGTCCTTTGCTTCGTGGAACCTTTCTCTTAGATCTGCCTGAGCACCAAATGCAGTGTTTGTAGTCACTCCTCCCACATTTTCTGCATGTAGAGCTCCATGGCTCCGGTACTTCAGTTTCATGTTGAGGGTGGGAATGGGAGACACGCCTAACAATTCTGTCCAAGCAGCAGCCTGTGTCTCCTCCAGTTTCCTTCTCAGATCACTTCATGCCTCAAGATTAACAATTCTGCCAACTCTCTGGGTAGCTGGGGAATGTCCCTGGGATGGGCTGCACGTGCTGCTGATGTGCTGAGGGTACTCTGCAAACTCATTATTCCTTATCAGCATGGCAGCACCATGACAACACCAGCACCGGCTTTTCTCAGCTGTGTTTTGAGGACACCAGATGTGGGTTTGGGCGCCTGCTGCTATGGAAAAAGCAAGGAGAAGAAAGCATGCCCTGCTCTGAGAAGAAGGCATTGAGATTTGAGGTGGCCATCAGCTTCTGGGTTATATCCCTGCTGAACTTGGGCTTGGCTTTTGCTGCAGCTCTTCCTCATGCTCTTGTGAACATCAGCCTTATCACAGACTGCTCTGCAATGCCTCCAGAGCACAGCTGTCAACATCCAACCCTTGGACTTCTGAGAGGAGGAGGGACCTGCTAGTGTCTTGGAGATAAGGACTGAGAGCTTGGTGTGATGTGGTGCTCCCTAGCGATGTTGTGCAAGAGGGATTTTCCCCTGTGCAGGAGCAATCCCTGCAGACAAGATGTGCTATAACCTACTGTCCACTAAAATTTCCGGGTGAAATTCACCAAAGAGATAAATTTTAGTCCTTTTGCACAATGTCTGTGACCAGCAGCAGGAACAGGGTTTGGCACACAAAGAGTTCAAGCAATAAATCCATTGTTCTAGGGAAACTGCTCCATGCTCTGGCTGGAGTCCACATCTTCAAACGAGGGTCACGTGAGTGGATGCTGGAGGAGAGGAGAACTTCCCTGAACAGTGTGAGACACCTGGAAGTTTGTCCTCCAGAGTGAGGTGGCAGCAGGGTGTTGCAAGGGGGGTCAGCAACACCTGTGCACAGTGGAGATGGTGCAAACTCCAGTGCCACAAATGCTCTGGGAAGTTTCTCTGGGGTCTGTCAGAGGAACACCCTAAATAAACATCCATTGCCCACACTGGCTGGCAGCCAGGGAGATGGGTTACTCTGCTGCACACCACCACTGACAGTTTCTCCCTTCCCTTCCAGCCCAGAACATTAGGAATGACTGGGAAGAGCTACCACACAGCACAGGTCATAATTAAATTCAGCCCTGCCAGGGAACTCATGGAGCAGGAGATGCTCAAACCCATTATCCACCCTTTAGCCTGAAGTCTATGGTTTAAATTAGATATGAGGAAGAATATTTTTTTTTCTTTTAAATTTTGAGGGTAGTGAAATATTGGAACGGGCTGCCCAGAGAAGCTGTGGCTGCCTCATCCCTGGAAGTGTCCAAGGACAGGCTGGATGGGGTGTTGAGCAGCCTGTCCTAGGCAAAAGTGTCCCAGCACACAGCAGAGGGGTTGGAATGAAATGATCTTTGAAGGACCCTTCCAAGCCAAACCATTTGATGGTTCTTTGTTTCTGTCTTCCAAATGAGTCCCTTCCCCATGTGTGTTATTCATAAATGCTTTTCCTGTCACTTATCTGGTCAGACACCTGGTCTTACGAGGATAGAAAGCAACCCTCTGTTTCACAGACATGAGTATCCCTGGGGTGTATCACAGCATGAGGTAGCCCCAAGTTGCCTTTGCCCTGGCAGTTCCAGCATCTTTTCAGTTTTTAGCATGTTTCATTAATCAAAGAAATCCTTCTACTCTGTGTGTGACCTGTTCTACAAGGATATCAGATAAGCTGTTAGTGAATAATGATGCTAATGAGTTACAGCTTCACTGCTTCTGGCCTTGGATCCCTTTATTGCACCACCTCGATATTTAACTCGTGTTAAGCTGAAGGAATATCCCTGGATCTTCACATTTTAATTTGCCTCTTCCCTCAGCATGGATTGTAAGCTTCAGAAATGGACTTTGAAAAAAAAAAATCCTAATTTTTCTTGCGTTGGGACCATACCTGCCTTCGGATACTGACACTATAACTGCACAGAAAATGAGGACGGGAGCTGATGTATTCTGGAAAACTGCCTTATTCCTTTGTAAACCTTATATTTTTATATTATTCGGGAAAAATGTGAGGGAGCAAAGTTCAGAGCAAAACAGTATATCTAAATCTGTGTTACAGTACCAGGATTATGTTCTTCTGGCATATTCTTGGTACCTAGCTAGTGAAATCCTTGTCATTTGTCATCCATCAGTAAAATTTTCCAAGTCCTTAAGGTTGCTTCTTCCAAGGCTCCGCCAGTTTTTTATGTAAAGTGCTCAGATTAATGAGTAGAGACTCAGGAAAATGTCCTACGTTTGGATTTCTACACGTGCGGCCGAGGGCAAAGCTTGTTCTGCCTCTGGGTCCGGGGGTCATCTCCATTCCAGTCAAAATTCAGCTGCAGTGGGAGGGCTGCAGGGCACAGACCTGTCCCCACATGCCCCACTGGTCTTGTCAAAGCAAATGCCTCTGTGAGATGTGGATGTGGGGCTGCTCCTTGGTGTGATCTGCGGCCAGGCCTCCCAAGTGTGGGCCCAGCCCAGGGAGGACCTTTGGTTGCTAACGATGCATGCACCTAATTCAAGAGCCACTGGCAACAGGGCTGTGGAAAGAGTTTGACAGTGATAAATTTCTCAGCTGACAGGACAGGGTCTCAGATCTCCTAACCCTTCTTCATGCTTGATTCAGGTTTTGCTTTCTGTAGCAGATGTGGGCAGCAACAGACTTTCGTTTTTCTTTGTAGTTTTTCCCAAGGACAGACTTCACAGGATAGGGCTGGAAGAGTCAGCCTTGCTGTTGTTCTTCAGGCTGATCCAAACATAGAGGAGGAAGCATGGATGTCCCATTCCTGGAAGTGTTCAAGGCTAATTTGGATGGGGTTTGTAACAAGCTGGTCTAGTGGAAGGTGGGGGTTGGAAATAGATGATCTTTAAGGTCCCTTCCAAACCCAGACCATCCTATGAGTCTGTGATGATTCTATAAAGATACAAATTAACTGGGTATATGTCTTTCCACAAGAAAGCTGCTGATCAGTGACCTTCCTTCTGCAGTCAAAGCTGCAGACCACTGTAGGCAGGTGTGAAGGAAAGCTCATGGAGACATCTCCTGGCAAGGACTGGTTATGGGTCCTGATGGAGACCATACAGCTCAGCACCACTAAAAGCTGTGGCAGCCTAAAGCACGAGCATTAATTTTGCTATACACATATTCAATGGATTAAAATCAGCCTGCACCCAAACCTAGTGTCCACTCCAAGGCAGGTTTGCCCTGGAATGCAGCTCTCATATCGGACACATTTCTGACCATGTAACCCTCATGCCAGTGCCCCTGTACAAAAGGGAGAGTTTAGGGAAAAGGAAAACTGAGCACTGTCTGTCCATCAAAATCCCATTTCACTGAGAAATTGACTCTGCAGTGAAGCCATCTGTTCTGAGAAGTGTTTGCTTGTGATTAACAAGTTTCAGTCCTGCAAGGAAACCAAACCTTTATATTAAAGTAAAGCTAAACAAAACAAAACAAATGCCAGAAACCAAACCAAATGAAACCAACTTTTTGAAAAGGAAGGAAAAAAGTAAATATCTTTTTGGGGAAAAACAAAATTATTCTAAACTTCTGCATAATCCATATGTTTAAGAGTACCCTTCTGCCCAGCAGTGAGTGACTCCAGTCCGAGGGAGCATCCATTTCTGTGGGATCGCAATCCTCTTGTCTTCTGGAATCACAAGCATAAATGCTCCTAAATCATGACTGGCTCCCCTCTTTTTCTCCTTTCCTGTTCCCAACAACAGGGTGGGAGAAGGAAGAGTATTAAAAAAAAAAAAAAAAAAAAAAGAAAAAGAAGAAAAAGTTCAAACTCTCTGTTGTTTTTTTTCTTTTGTTTCTTTTGTTTCTGACTTTTTAGCATCTGCAGGTCACATTTTCAGGCTGCAATATGACAGGCATTTTCTCCCCTGTAAGACAAAATACTGGCCTTTTGAAAAATTTTTCTTAAAATCATTGTTTTAAACACCTCATCACTACACTTCCAAAGACAAGGCTTTAAGGAGAACGAAGGTTACAGCAAAATAAGTATATTTGAGTAAGCACTGACAGTGCGTTCCCTCATCTGAGGCTCTCACACAGACCGTAAGGTTTTTATCACCTCTTCCCAGATTAGGAGAGACCTCTTTTTGCTCACCGAAATAGTTTTACCCCTTTATTTGGTGTCTGAAACGATTACTTTGTTTAGCGAGCAGCGCCAGTACAGCGTTACCACACCCGCGGGCACTCTCTGCCCTTGGGCTGCCAGCATTTTCACAGGATGCAGAGGGAATTTTTCCCATTTTAACACTCGATACCCTGCTCCCGGTTTTGCAAACATGTGCCAGTGCCGACGCAAATATGATTTGCATCCAGTAACCTTTGTGCCTGAGCCTCCTGAGAATACATTTCTCGTCTCTGTATCGCCTTGTAAAATACTTACAGTGAATGGGCAGTAATACACAGATATTACTCCATGGAGCAACCATCCGATATGTAAAGTCAGGAGTTCAAAGAGGATTAGGGATTGCTGGCAACGAGCAATCTGCATTGCTTGTGGATGTGGAAGCAGCCACAGCTGCTCTCACTTTTCATGCACTGGAATTATTTCAGCGTCAGTAGCGGATTGCTCTGGAGTTTTTCCCTCCCCAAAAGCCATTGACCCATATTTGTTGTGTTTGGCAGAATGAAAGGTCGCGGGGTTAGGGAATGTGTCCTGCCCAGCAGACATGAGGAAGTTGTTAGCCACTCAGTGGAAGAAGTCTCACTGCGTGCCTGCAAGGTGCAAGGCAGGCTGTGTCCATCTAGAAACCTTCCTTGTACTCCAGTCAAAAAAGGTGAAGGATTTCCCATCCATGTCATCCCTCTCAAGATCACTGGCTGCTTATTCGGGTGTTTGGACTGTCACCTCAGAGAGGGTGTTCTGGTTCATTCCAAATGTATGACTACTTTTCAGCTAAGAATAATTAAGAGAACAGAAATTATAGCACAGGAAAGAGGTTCTGTAGAATAATATTACTTGGATAGTAACGTGTACTCAAAGGAGCTGCTGTTTGGGACTATTATAACAACCTTTTCCATGCTGGTAATAGAGAAGTAGATGCAGGCAAAAACTTCTTGGGTGCCCTTTCCATATCCTGTCTTCAGAGCACCATTTAAATGCTTGTGGACAAAATAAGGTGTCTGGAATTTGGACCACCTCACAAGACATGAGAATTCACTCATGTAGAATCCATAATTATGGGAAAAGTGATTTAGATCTTAATTAGCATGAGCAAGGAGTACAAGCACCCACTGGCTGCTGAGGAGACGAGGGCATGGTATGTCTCAGTGCCGTTTGGTCTGGAGGAGCCTCGCTAGATGACAGCTGCCGAGGGAGGGTTCATTCCTGCGTGGGATGCTGGCTCTTCCCATTCTCCCTTCTCCAGCCCCAGCGATGTGCCCCCAGCTCCCAGCTGCACTGCACCTCTCACCCTCGGGCTGGGGACAGCGAGCCTTTCCAACCCCAGAGATGCTCTTGGTGCCTGGACAGTCTGCTTTCGGCAGGGTGCGGGTGGCACAGACTGACCCAGAGCCCACCTGCACTTGCCCCGGTGGCATCTCTCTTGCAGATGCAGCCAGCTGAGAGCTGGTGCTCTGTGCAGCAGCTGCACACAGCTGTCCACGCTCCAGCTGGGATTTCCTGAGGGAAGGGTCAACTGTGCAAGTGAAGCCAGGCTGAGTGAGGCCACCTCTTGCCTTGACTGTGTGATATACAGGGCTACTGAGCAGGAGCAGGGTGAAATAAGTTCTGCCAATGTAATGCTTGTTCCTGGATGCAGATCAGGGAGTGGAACTGTGCTCATAAAGTATGGGACATTTATTTAATCCTACAACTAAAGTTAGTGCCAGTATTTTTAATCTGGAAGTTTTTACCCTCTCATTACAACTCCTGCTGGAAAGTCCTTAACTGCCTTCATGAAATTAAGTTGTGGAGAATCTTAACTTAAAGGAATTAAAGAATTCAGACATGGATCTTGTTTCTCTTTACTGCTCTTTTTAAGGCTGAATAGTTGAGTACTTGCCTTCAGGGACACTCATGGCCCACGGGTTACGTCAGTGCAATGTGGTCTCTTCTCCTTTGGTGGCTTATTTGTGATTGAGATTCATGTAAATGCAAACCCAGAATATTTTATATGGGACAGTTTTCCCTCTAACTCTGCCAGCTTGCTTGGCAACAAGGTGTAATGGTAGGGGAAACCCTCTGGAAGGCAGGTAAACCTTTTGCAGATCTGCTCAGTGTCTCCCCTGTGGAATATAATTTGGTTTAGCCATAGAGTTGCTTTCTAGAATACTCAAATTTTACCAGCAGCTTTGAGGTATGGGGTGATGTGCGCTGGGTATTGAAAAGCCACGGGAAAGGTTGCTCCAGGGGCTGGTTCTCACTGGTAGAATCTGAGTCAGTTCCTCCCTCTGCGTTTCTCACCTAAAACTGATCTTTCACTCCAAGACAGAATCTCTCAGCTCCACTGGAAGTCAATAGAAATAGGCAATTTCAGAGAGCAATTCCACACGGGCAGCCGTATTAAGAGAAGATGGATCACTCTCCTGAGACACCTATTTCTCTCCATTAACTTGAAGACAGCCTGGAGCAATAGTTCAGAGCAGGTCCCTTGGCGGAGGAGTCTCACCCTGGCTCTGTCCACCGTGTTGTTCTCTTAGAGAAACCACAGACACAGTCACAGACTCTATGTCTGTTCTGTGTCCTTGAAGTGACAAGTCACCACAGTCACCACAAGGACAGCTTGTCCACATGTTCATGTCCAAAGACAGGAAGGTCCACACCTGTGCACTTCATGCCCAGAGTTTGTTATCTGCCCAGCTAAATTGCTCCATAGGGGCTCCAAAATTCAAGATTTATTCTTCTGGGTCTCATTCCTGACAGGTAAAGTAGGAATGATTTCATCTGTGCTCCCTTTAGGGTTTTTGCAAGGATAAGTACAGTCAGGCCTTGAGAAAAACAGCTCCTATAGGAGTTGTGGGGAGAGATGGCAGGAAAACACCTAACTGGCATTTTCAAGAGGGCCTGTGACAGAAGCCACGGGCATTCTGTTATTTGGGAAAAGGTCGGCTCATACCCCAGGAAGAAATTTTTTAAACAACTCCATTGGATGCTGAATTAAGTTTGTCATTCTGCTTTTTCAGATTATGTAAAGTTTAAACAAATTTTTAACAGAAGGAAAAGTTTTAAATCCCTGTATTCTTCTCTTCCTGTCTGTGAACATAATCTGAGCCCAGATAAGCCTCAGACAGATGTTTATCTTAAGTGCATTCTCATACAAGATAATACCAGAGACTTGGAATGAAGATGTCAAGTGACCTTATAAAAAAAGCCTCAGTGTGGGTGTTTAGATCTCTGATCCTGGTGCAACATCCCTGGTAAAATAAAAATCAAAAATACGCAATAAAACATGTTGTGAAAAGCCCACTGTAAGAGCATATCCATCTCTCTGGTGATGAGAAGAAACTGTGACCTCTTAGAATCATAGAATATTATAATTGTTAAGGTAAGAAATGACCTTTAAGACCATCAAGTCAAATCATCATGTTCACCATTAAACCATGTCCTCAAGTGCTATATCTACTCATTTTTGAACACTTCCAGGGATGGTAACTCCAGCACCCCCCTGGGAAATCTGTTTCAATGCTTTACAACTCTTTCTGTGAAAAAAAAAATTCCTCATGTCTAATCTAAACCTCCCCTGGTGCAACTTGAGGCTGTTTCCTCTCATCCTGTCACTTGTTAACTGGGTGAGGGAAGAGACTCACAACCATGTAACCACAACTCCTTTCAAGCAGTTGTAGGGCATGATTAGGTCTTCCCTGAGCCTCCTTTTCCCAGGCTAAACAACTCCATCTCCCTCAGCAACATCCCATAGCCCTTCCACCCCTAGTTAGAGGAAGCTGTGGACCGCAAGACCCCCAGAAGTGTCCTTGGCCATGGCAAGAGAGAGCCTTTTTGACTTTGGAAACTTCCTGGCATTTATGTATTTCTGCAAACAGTCAGTAAGCAGGAGAGAAGGTAGATGATGGACAGAGAAGTATGAAAAAGTAGGAGACAGAAGGGCTAAAAATACTCCGGAATTAAACTGATTTATGTAAGATGACAATATAGGTTTATACAGGTGTTCTGTGAAGAGAATAGGCAAGTGTAAGGAAAAGTGAGTTATGTTATGTCCTTTTCTACCCGTGTCTAACCTCATGCTAGGTACTGAGGAGAAGGTTTTGGCAGAATCTTATTCTTAGCTTGTAGCAGCTGGTGGGAATGGGGATTGCTTCAGTTAAGATAAAAGGACCTGGAAATTTAAAAATTTAAGTGATTGTTGGGGGTTGAGAAAGTNTAAAATTTAAGTGATAAGGGAAAAGAAGAGAAAATCATGACTAAGCTAAGGGCTGATAATAAAATTAGTGGTGTTTTATGCTTGGTTTTCTGGTTACAGACACACGTCCCCAGCAACACCTTTGATACCCAGAAACCTCACAGCACTGCTGGAGGGACTGTGCCATCCTGCACAACTCCAAATCAGGAAGAATAACAAAAAAATCAGCTGAAAGTGTAATGTTTTAGCGCTGATGACTCTTCAGACATTCATTTTTCATCTTTCTTTCAGCCACTTGCCCCTTTACCACATCACACAGATGCCCCAAGAAGAGCATGGCAAACACTGGTTGCGCACAGCAGCAAAGCAGGCTCAGAGAAAGTGTTTGCAGCACCAAAGTTACAAACATGCACCAGAAATTACACCTGCCTTTGGGGGGAGCAATGCTGGGAAGAAGGTTTGAGGAGCAATAGGAAGATGAACCCTTTACTCCTGGCAATCTTGTTCCTTCTGCTTGCAAAGAAGTAGTCTTAGACTCTATTTTTCCCCCTTTTAATGTCGAAGGTTGGTTGCCGGCAACCTGTCAAAGGCCGATAATGTTCCTTGCTCAGTCTGATCTTGACCACAGGTCTGTCTTGAACCAGCAGAGAAGGTGGGGGCATA
The DNA here is from genome assembly GCA_013400655.1 of Mystacornis crossleyi. Classification (NCBI taxonomy): domain Eukaryota; kingdom Metazoa; phylum Chordata; class Aves; order Passeriformes; family Timaliidae; genus Mystacornis; species Mystacornis crossleyi. The sequence continues at coordinate 79,146 of VYZQ01005210.1, forward strand.
ATTAAACAGACCTGTCCTGTTCAAACTGCAGAAGAGAGTGAAGAAAACAGGAATCTGGCGTCAGGCTGCATCTCTCTCACCGTATGTGGGAGTTCACCTGGAGTTCACATCTGACTTTAACGTGAAGTTGGAGCTGATGCGTGGGCTCACATCCATCACATCCCTTGGCTGTAAGGAATTCAGCGGGGGAGCTTGTTTTGGTGGAGGAAGATCACAGGGATCTGCCAGCAGGAACTGAGCAGCAGCAAAGACTCCAGGCAGAGACAGGAAGGAGGAGGAGGAGTTTTAGGTAACACCATACACGTAGGTGTGAAACACATTGACTTTCCCAGCCTCAAATTGTAATGCCTGTATTTCAGTTTTAACTCCCTGACTGTACTCAAACAAAAGCTGTGAAGAGAGACTTGTTGAAATATTTCTTTTTTTAATAAGAGCTTATTTCTGTCTCTTGTGGTGTTGAGCTCTCCGAGTCAGAGCAGTGGGATGATTTTTTACAAACTACATGCGCACTCATGAATGTACACCAAGGACTGAGGCTGAGTTTACAATATACAGTGCAGGCAGGTTTGAGCTTGCTTTGACAAAGTTGGGTCAAACCATAGAAGCCTGTTGGCCACACTTGCACTGCCAGCCTGGTTTACCCTCGTCTGGCCAGTGCAAAGTGAATGGGGACTGCACACCAGCAGTGCAACAAACTCTTTCCCTAAATGCCACGCAATGCACCCTTCAAGCTGTGTGCAGGGAGCACAGGACTTAAAACTCTCACGTTCCCCCCTCACAATTTGAGTGGATGACCTGAGTTGCTTTTCTCTACCACCACCCCCATGAGACAACTGGGTAAGCCTTTTTGCTGTAAAAGCACTCAGCGATACGAGGTTTGGCATCAATCTCTGCAAAGCTGGCTTTATTCAGCACTCTCCTGACAGCCCTGCAGAGCATTCCCTGTCAGAGCAGGATGACAAAACAAAGAAAGAAGCAGCAAGAAAAACCCGCAGCCTCCAACAAGTTCTTCATAGCTGTTTGTGCGCTCTGACTGTCTGGCCTGAAACGTGTGTACAGGCTGCGTCCTAAGTGCCCTGATAAGATTGGGGCTCCAGAATGTGTTGTCCTGAGAACGTTTGCTGCTGTTTATCTGTGAGCTGAAAAACTTTCCGAAGTCCCCCGGCCATCAGCCCCAACACCCCGGCTCAGAGCAGATGACAGGCAGAGGTGATACGCAACAGCTTTCGTGCCGTGGGGTGATACCGAAGTGGCTGAGAACCCAAAAGCTCGGAGCGAGCTGTTGAGTCGGGTCTGCTGACACGGTGGTGGCTGTTGATACCCAGCACTGCTGCTCTTGTGGCATCCTGTGGGAAAGTGTGGGATCTGTCCCCTCCCCAGACCCGAGGCGCTCCTCATCCTCCTGCAGCCGGTAGTCAGGAGGTGACAGCCCCATCCCCCCTCCTCCTCTCGTCCAGGCTGTCAGATCCAACTTAGGGGAGAATATATGCATCATCAGCTTATGAATATATGTAAATATATATATATAGCTGCAGCACAGATGTGTTTAATGTGCTGGATGTGAGAAAGGTGCCAGAGGCCTTTAGTGTGGGCACTTGTGTTTTTCAAAGCGTAGGCACTTTGCAGTGCCAGTGGGTAGGGGCTGTTTTAAAGTTGAGGGGACTGACATTGAGCTGCGCTTACTTTCCTTCCATGTGCAGGATGGGGAAAGTGTGGAGAAACCTCCCAGTGTGGTGGTCCCAAGACGACCCACCCACAACCTGCCTGTCTCCAATTTGCTGACATTATCGCAATATATTAGATATTTAAGTCATTTCCCCTGAAAAATAGTTTCTGGATTTATTTTTTCCATTTTCCAGCCAAAAAAAAAGCCCCAAACTACTAGGAGAAAATCTTCTTACTGTATACATCCCTATAAATCCTTCCATACTCAGTGGGGCGTTGTGTGGTTTAATGGCTTAATTAGTGAATGTTTATGAAGCACTTCTGATATCTTTGTGTGAAAGATGCTGTAGAAGCACAAACTTGCAATATTTTCATCACCCAATTAAGTTCAAGCAACATATAGGGAAGAGATTTATTTACATAACTCAAGAATTTTATTTCTTCCAGAGCTGGCAAAAACTCAGAGAAGACTTCAGCTGCTCCAGCTACCAACTGCTGACGGTCCTGGAGGTTTCTGGTAACCTGTGTCCTGTGGGAAGGGAAAGAATTTTCTCTGAGAAGTTGGTGTTTTTCAATCCTGCACAGTCTGCAGGGTGGTGAAACATGTTTGGCACCAGGGCTTCCCCGTACAGTTTGAATTCCAGGCACCAGTGGCACTAAAGAAACCCTGTGAAGACTCTGGAATTAGGCACTATTTCTGGAAGCCCTCCTCATCGAACAAGCTAAAAATAACAATAAATGCCCCAAGATTTTTGCCAGGGGGGCAGCAACCAGGGCCCATCATAGTTCCCACCCACACAGCTCTGGAGTAAAGATCTACATGGAGTTAGTTGCTTTCTTTTCATCCCTGCTCCTGATGTCTGTTAGCAGCAGTGGTTTTAATCAGCGATTTACGTGCTTTTTGTACCCAGAGCAAACCCAGAGACATTGATTTCCTCCCACGTGTATTGCTTTGTTCATGTGTTTTGCAGTTTTGAAGTCTCTAATCCTCTGTGCAGCTGAGCTGGGAATCTGGTCTGTGCCACCACCACACAGCCAATTCCAGACACAGGTGGGCAAAAAGCCTCTATTTTGGAGAAATAGCTGCCATGCAGGAATGAAATCCTGGAGATGAAACAGGTATTCCAACAAAATGTCAGCTCGATGGGTGGTCTTGAGCAGAAGAACAAACCCTAGGCATTACTGGGAGAGATGCCAATATGCTGATTCATAAATGTGGGGTGAGTCTTCACCAGGTTCCCATCTCCCCCTTGCCCAAAATATGCTGCTGGGTTGGTGCAGAGAAGGGTGACAGGCAGGATCAAAGGTATGAAACAGCTCTCATGTGGGGATGGATTTAATAGAGGGGACTCTTCTTCCTGTAGGGCAGATAAAGTGAAGGAGGATATGATAGAGGGATATAAAATCATGACTGGCCTGGAAAAAATTACTAGAGAAGGAGGCTCTGGCTCCTCTGATCCAAGGGCTAGGGAGGTGTCAAAAAAACCAGCACATGGCATGGGGTGTAGATATAAAACGAGATATTCTGCACTATCTATGCACTACAGCTTTGGAGCTTGGACCACGGGATGCTCTAGATATTTTGGGGGTTTTTGGTGGTTTCAAAATGTGACAGTGCAAAGCAGAAAGATCGCCCAGGGATTGCCAAGCACAGAGAGTGTGCTGGGGTGTCACATGGCACTGCTCCTGTCTGCTCACCCTGCCCTTGCTCACAGGAGGCAGTGGGACACTGGGCAAGGCCGAGCTCTGGCTTGGCACAACACACGTATTTTTGTGTTTCTGTTATGCGACAATGATTTGTCAAAAATGAGCACTTTCCTGTTAGCATCTCCAGGCAACCGCTCTGTTTTATCAGGAGTGAGCCCAAACACAGCATTCAGAGTGAAAACTGCCTGTTCTCAGAAACCTCCTCTGTGATGGTTCTCACCCAGACATGTAATGGGCCTCCAGCATATGACCAAGCAATGTAACTTCCATATTTTCTCTTCAAGGCTCTCTGCAAAGAGGTTTAGCCACAAAACCTGAGCAAAGGCAGGAGCTCAGCACTGATTTTTTCCTTCCTGTTTCCTCCCCTAAACACAAGAGCCTCTTCCTGCTTTTGATTTTGATTAAATCAAAGCTCATCCTTCTTCATTGTTATGAGGACATTACAAAATCCTTATTGATGTGCTTCCTGACTCTGCACCTTCTAAAATAACTCCCAAAACTTGGGGACACCATTCCCCTTTATGGTGGTCAGATAGCACTACCTTCTCTCTTCATTCACCTACAGTTCCATGTTGATGGACTTCTAAAATGTAGAACTATGAACTATCTCAAGTTGGAAGGGATCCATAAGGATCACAAATTCCATTTCCCTGCTTCTTTCAGGACCACCTAAAATTAACCCCATGACTAAGAGCACCAATATGTGAATTCTGGTAGGCTTGGTGTTGTGACCATGTCCCTGGGGAGCCGTTCCAGTGACTGACCACCCTCTCAGTGAAGAACCTTGTCCTAATATCCAAACTGAACTTATCCTGGCACAGCTTCATTCCATTTCCTTGTGTTCTATCACGGGTCATGCCACGAGTTCGCTCTGATCTTCCTCCCACCTAAGCCCATATAAATTTGAAACATTCCCTCTGCCTTTGATCCGGGTTGCCAGCGTGAAGAATCTGGCTCTGAAGTCTGGACAGAGGATGTAGCCAAAAGAGCTGATGGAATTCTAAATCCAAAGTTATCCACAGGACTGTCTTAGTCTCCTGGCTCACTAGAGACCTGATCATGTGCAGGCCCACGTGTTTCTTCAGCGTTAGCGAAATTTGCAGAGACATAATGCACTGCTTTCAGCCTAGGCAAAATGCAGCAAGTAAACAAATTAATTCAGTCTCATTTATAATATATTGTTGCCGTATACAATCTGTCCTCTCTGCTTCACTGGCTGTATTTTCACTTTTCCATAGAACAGGCCTTTCAAACGTTGCAGTACCATCATTGCTTCTAATTCAGTATTGTTTCAGGCCCCTATATCTCTGTGTGCACTGGGAGAGCACAGGGCTTATATAGCAAAATAAATCTTTGAGTCTTGAAGCCACTTTTTTAGTTTATCATTTTATTTGGAATTCGTTTAGGGTTTCCCCTCAGCTGTGAAATTACAGCCTATACATTAGTAGTTATTTTGCCCCTCAAAACACCTTGTCACTGAATTATTTCATGCAGGAACTTTCTTATAACTTATCTCCTCCTCTGACTTTTTCCACACTTAAAGGTCACAGTCCTCTGCCTCTGATATCACCAGCTCTCACTGCAGAAAGGGTAAGAGTCCCAACATGTGGCTGGAATTTGAAGAGGAGACAAAGCACTGCAGGAAAAAAAACATCTTTTTTCTTTTAACAGATAATTTATGGGCTGTTAGAGAAGACAGAAAAAGAGGTAAAATGAAAGGGAAAAGAGCTTCTGGTTGGAGCCAGGCGGGACAGACATTGCCAACCAGAGCTCATGGCTGCACACAGATGTGGTCTCCACCTCTCCCCTGCTCCCTGTATGGTCTTTGTTGCCCATCTCCCCACTTCTGAGCAATATTATTAAAAAAAAAAAAAAAATTCACCTGAGTTGCAACCCTTGTAACAGGCCTTATAAATACAGCCTGAAAAATGTTCAGTGGAGTATCAGGAGCCCAAGGCAGGGGTGAAGTCAACACAAACTGAAGTCATCTTGACCTGAATTCACCCCAAAACAGCCCTGATGGGGTTTCAAATCTCTGATTTGGACTTTATTAGGATACAGACCAGAGCAGAAAGATCTCTTGGACGAAAGAAACGAGGGCTTGCTGGGTGAGATAAATGGAAGTAAAATAGGCTGGGGGTGGCTGTGGTTGACACTCCTGTTCCTGAAGGCCTTTCAGCTGCTCAGACCCTACAGCCAGGTGTGCTCAGCTACACCCACACGTCCTATTTCAAGGTCAACATCAACTACAGAGCTCCCGGTGTCCAGATTTAGACTGGAATCCAAAACACATGAGGGACAAGTTAATTTTGCCTCTGATAAAAGAGGAGGGCTGGCCAGCAGATTTTGCTGTTGTTTCAGTAGCAAGTGGAAACGAAAGGCTAGGACTCTCCCCATAAGAGACCTACACAGACTACACAATCCAGGTTTCCATTTGGCTGGAAATATGTTAAAGCTAAATGAATTTCCTTTGGAAAAGCAAAAGCTTAACTGAGACAACACACTGTTTTAACACACTTCTAAGGTAATAAAAACTACTGTAGAGGTTCTGCAAAAAAGCCAGAGCAGCAGGTTCTCCCAAACCAAACAATATTCCACCATGACATGTTACACAAGGAGCAGACAAGCAGGCAATGATGGAACAATGGAGAAAGAGATGGAAGGGCATTTACAGATAAATAGGGATCTGTAAATATTAAATTGAGTCTTGAAGGACTTGCATTCTCTGCCAATACATTTACAAGGAAAAGGGATTAACAAGGAGTTTGGCACAAACACCTGCATCTGTAGAGAAGGTTTTCAGGAGGACCTGTTCTTTGAGGAAAGCATTTATTGGGTAATCTAAAAATTACTGTGGAAAATCTATCTCTCACACAGGTGCTGACTTGTAAAATGCTTGCTTTTTTGCTTTCAACGATGAGCAGAGGCTGAGATCTGTACCACTGCTCTGAGGTAGATTCTGCCTCTGGAAGGACTGTTTAACTGCTGCAATTACAAAATGATACAGATGTGCTTTGCTTTGTTGATTTCCAGTATGTCTATGTGAATAATTGATTTTGCTCTGTAGTGCCAAAGGAGAAAATTTAGAGGGAGAAGCAGGATATTAAATAAAAACTAATTTTCATGTTACTTCTAACTCAAAGCCACGCTGTGCTTTGTTTTGCTTTTGTTTTCCCATCAGTGTTAGACCACTGCAAATTCACTGGAAAAGTGAACAGCTCTGTTAATAATTGTGCATTTCTTGTGGGGGAGTCACTTTGATGCACTACATCAAGTTTGTATCCAAACACAGGATGTAGATTTTGGCTGGGGTAAAGTTACTTCTCTTCACAGTAGCTCATACAGTGCCATGCTTTGGATTTGTGATTAAAACAGTTTTGATAACACTGAGATGGTTTTTAATTATTGCTGAGCAGTGATCACACAGCATCACGGCCTTTCCTATTTCTCCCACTGCCCCACCAACAAGGCTACGAGTGAATGAGAAGTTGGAAGGGGGCACAGCTGGCACAGCTGACCCCAGTTGGCCATAAAGGGGTTTCCCACACCATATGATGTCTTGCTCAGTAGTAAAAGCTGGGGAAGAAGGAGAAAAGGAGGAAGTTCAGGGGGATGGTGTTTGTCTTCCCAAGTCACAATCACACATGATGGAGCCCTGCTTTCCTGGGGATGGCTGAATACCTTGTCTTCTAGTGGAAACTAGTGGATGAATTTCTTTTTTTTAACTTTGGCTTTACCTGTTGAACTGCCTTTACTTCAACCCATGAGTTTTTTCATGTCTTTTCATGCTTTTAGCTGTCTGGGTCTCTCCCCCATTCCACTGGGAGTGAGGAACAGTGTGGGGCTGAGCTGCTCACTGGGGTTGAACCATGGTCCTGGGAACTGTCATTTCTCCCTCAGCACTCCTGGTTCTGCCCACCTCTGAAATAACTTGCCCATTACAAGCCACCTGAACACAGTCACCAGCTCAGGTTGCTGTAGCAACTTCATTAACTTCAAGCTGAATTGAGCTGATTAGGTCCCAGGATAGCATCCACCTTAGCCCACATTCCCACTGCCTGGAACAACTGTGACCTTCAAGCAAATTGCTGCTCTTCTCAGTGGGAGCAGAAGCAGCCACCCACGAGCCTCACAGGATGAGAGTTTCCTATCTCCATCACAATATATTACGGAAAAGTTCAGTCTTGACTCCTTCCCTGCACCATCTGAACCACCAGCATTACTGAACTATCTAGAAGTATGAAATGCTCATGCACCACAGTGGATTTAGTCTTTCTACACCATTTTCATTCATTGCTGTCCCTTATCTCCACTTGACAGATTCTGCCCATCCCAGGCAGGACTGCAGCACAAACACCTCCTGTGCAGGAATAATGTTGGGCATTTTCTTTATTTTTTCCCCACAAAGTCATTTTTTTTTTCTGCTCACAAAGTAAAATAACAATCTCAAATCAAATTTTAACAAGTTGAAGCCAAATACTTTGCAGCAAGAGTTGCTGGTTTAAGTGTAGGGACCTGGGGTACAAGGAATGAGTGCAATGCCATGTCTCAAACTCTGAAAGCTGGAGAAGGGGCCTGTGTGGACATAGGACAGCATTTCCCTTGGGAATGACTTCCCTTTGCTGGTCCATGGAGACCACACAACACAGAACAGCGCAAGCACAGGAATGGGATCAAGGACTGGGAAATACAAGTAGAGGGGCATTAAGGCCATCAAAGACCCTCAAAGCCCTCTGACACATTTCCAGAAGGATCTAGGGTAATGGACTGCATTTGCATTT
>VYZQ01005210.1:87366-100232 GCA_013400655.1 Mystacornis crossleyi
CTGGTACATGGAGACCACACAACACAGAACAGCACAAGCACAGGAATGGGATCAAGGACTGGGAAATACAAGTAGAGGGGCATTAAGGCCATCAAAGACCCTCAAAGCCCTCTGACACATTTCCAGAAGGATCTAGGGTAATGGACTGCATTTGCATTTTCATGACAAGTGAGAAACATAATCCCAGAGCAGGGAAAACTTACCTGTGAAAAAGTGTCCCCACGAAACTTGGGCAGTGCCCCCCTGGAGCCCCTGTTGGCTGGATCAGCGCTGGAACCAGGACTTACGATCTCCTTTCCTCTCCTATCTGATCTCCCTTTCACTCTCTCTTTCTTCCCTCTTTTCTTTTATACTTTTATTCCTCTTATTATTGGAGAGTAGGGGCAAAATTTACCAATTTCTATGCTGAGTGTGTAGTTTGCCAATAAAACTCTGTGAGCTTTGTTTTGGGACCATTTTGGCTTTTGCCGTTCTTTTTTGACCACAAACATCTACCAGTCTTGGGTCTTCCCTTCCACACAGGAATGGGACACAAGCGTAAGGAGAAACTTAATAAATATTGCAGATATTTAAGTAGTTCGTGAAACCCTAGATGACCACACCTGGAATGTGTTCAGTGAACGAATCCTTACTTTATCCATCCACATTTACCAAGGCAAGGTTCATAAAATAATTCACTCATTTTTGTAGATATGTGCTTTTTAGGAAACCTCTCAAACCGCAGTTTCAGAAGTACCAGGTATCAGTTTGTTCCATTACATTGGGACATCATCGCCATTGCGCCAGTGCTGTGTTTGGCTGCTGCTGTTATTAAGCCCTCTGATGTTTGTGCAAGGAAAAAAAATCACTGCACTTCAGATTATTTAACACCTAAATGAAATGGAGCTTGTTCACCCCACGGAGTTGCTAGGCAGCCATGGCAGAGCAGAGAGCAAGGACGAATAAACAGCTCAAGGAACAGGAGCTGAAGCCGGGTAGACCCTACTCCTACCAGCGTGTGCAAACCACACGTTTTGTGAGCAGAAAATTATGCAGTTAGGTGAGGAATAAGGCAAACTGCTTATGAAGCTGTTCTGAAAATTTTCAGCAATTTTTCCCTTTCAGAAATTTCAGATGGGAACAAGTCAGCACCCAAGTTCCCTCCCACTCTCCCCTATGGAGCAGAGATGCAAGGGATTGGCTCCTTTTCTGTGATAGGACACTCTCCAGAAATAAAATTCAGCCTGGGAATTTCAGAAGCTTCTGAGCAGTTCAGGTTTTTCATTTTACAAAGAGTATCACAATGGTAATTACCAATTAAACGGGAATAAAAATGTTAAATATTTCATGCTGGCATAAGCTTTTCAGAGGCTCAGGAGAAGATGGTCTCCACTGTCAGAAGAAATTTGAGTTTATCAATATGCCAGCCTCACATTCTGACACCTGTTTTTTTGCAAAACTGACCCTATAAATCCTGATTCCACTCCAAAAATTACCAGTTGCTAAGACAGCTTTCCACAGCACCCTCTGACATACTTCATGTTGATGCATGAGCAACAAGGTAGAGGTTATAGTGATGAAGGAATGGGGATCATGGAGAAAGGTGCATTCCTCTTCTGGGAAGAGGGGAGTTTCTCTGCTGGGAAATTGGCACTGGGCCCTCTGGCTTGTGAACAACATCCTTTGGTGGAGCACCGTGGGCTTTATGAAGCTGGATATATGCAGAGCTGTTCTTCAGTTGCACAGAGACTATAATAAAGTTCAAAAAGAGATGTATGTCAGAAAATGTTGCAACCAGTCACTTTGTATTTTTTGCTTTCAAATGCAAAATAGCTGTTTTGAGTTGAGTCTGACAAGTCTGGAATTTTTTCACAGATTTACAAGTTCTTGACTTGGAAAGTATAGTTCATATTTATTAAAAAATCTTTCAAGAAGCTTAGTTTTCTGGATATAAACAACATTCATGAACTGCCTTAGCAACATGTCATTTTGTTCTGGAGTACCTACACAAAGTGCTTTTCATCTATTTGAAGATGAAAGAACACATTTATTAAAACAAACAAATCGAATTATTTTTGAAGTGGGGGTGGGGAAAAGATACGTAAAGATGTGCCAGGTTTCACATGCAACTGGTGAGTTTTCTTGTCTAAGTGAGGATGTCTGGGTCTGGTGGGGGCACCAACTGGTACAGCCAGCAAGGAGCGAAACACTTTATGGTCCCCAGGGTCTGGCTCCAACCAGGGCAGGAAAACAGTGCTAGAAGTGCCTCTGTCCCTCCTCAGTGGGAGTTTCGGGTGAGCAGCCTGTCTGCAGGTGCCTGCGTGGTAGACACCTTAACTGAAATGAGATGAATCCCCTCCGAAAGGTGTTTGCAGGAGGCAGAGAGGCTGCACTGCTCTGGGATCAGCTTTTAAAGGGAGTGCTTGGGAGATGAGCTCTGTCACTGCACCGGGGCTTTCCGCCTGCCGTGTGACCCCTTACAGAGCTGCCTTATGCATCAGACATTCGGGAGATCTGAGCCTACCCAGCTCTGCCATATAAGGGATTTCACGGAGCGTGTCTCCGTCGTGCCTGTTGGGTATTATCTGTATAACTCCTTCGGGTTGGATTATCTCCTTTACTGAAATCTGTTCCATATAAGGGGCTGGGAAAGGGCTGTGCTTCTCCATCTGCTCGTGCCTTGGAGTGGCGAAAGGACTGTGTGCCTGCAAGGACTTGGCTCCAGCCCCGAACCTCCCCATGCTGAGAGGGCTGCAGCAGTTGGCATGGGAACTTGTTCTCCCTGTGATCTGCCACCCTCCAGATCTTCCCCATGAAAGTTCTTCAGAAACTGGGTAGTTTGGTTAGATAATGGTCTTTAGTGCCAGGTAGGTGATGTCCAAATGCTGGTGCAGGGTATGAAATCAGCTCTCAAACGTGTCATTCCCGGGAGAAGTCAACACCCAAACCTTGTGCGAGCATCCAGGGAAGTGTGGTCAGTTTTGTTGGCATGGAACTGCTACAATTCTTTTTATTTGACGGAAATGCACTGTCTAATCTCCTTTATAAGTACTAAGATCCAGTAGCTGTAGGTAAGATTGATGTAGCACAGCAAAGCAGAGATTTTGAGGAGCAAAAAAGGTTTTCCATCCACTCCTGGGATGCATAATAATGAGTTCATGGCACAAAACAACCCATGGTCAAATCAACTTTCGCATCCCCCCATGAGTATGCAGCCTGTTTTGTACATGGGTGATTCTTTATAGAATTTTACTCCCATAAAAGCTTTTCTTTCCTCATTTTGTACATGTGCCAAATGGCAAGGAAAGCCAGAGGCAGTTAAAACAAATATGGCTTGAATTACAGGCCTGTTCCCACAAGGCCATGTGATAAGTAAACGAGTTAAGATGTGCAACAAGGAAAAGAAGATGCTGTAGAGAGGCCACTTTCTCAGAACTGGTGTTGGCCCTGGATTTCTCGTGCTCACTCCTCTCCCAGTGAGCCAGGGTCTCTCCAGCACCACTCCACGAAAAGTGGATGAAAAGGGCTGCACCTCCGTTCAGTGCCTGGTCCCAACCATTCTGCAGTGTGGAGCCATTTCTGCTGAAAGGCCAAGTTTTACCTCCCTGGCCCAAATTCCAGCACCTAATTCCAACATGTTTTTTCGGAGGGTGAAAGCAAGTAAAGAGCTTCATGGTCCCAAAGCAAAGAGAGTAAGGACATCAAAATACGGAAGGACAGGGGAAAATTAAAAACATTGTCTGTATTAGACCTCTGCTGTCACTTCAGATCAAGGAAGGAAGAAAAGGTCATAATATTTATTATTTCAGTAGTGCATTTCCTCTGGTGAATTCTTGGTAGTGCCACCCTCTTCACTGCTTTAAGATAAAAGGAGTGGGATTTGGGGAAATACTGTATCCTACACTAGCACTGAGGAAGGCATGGTTCAAGTGCAAGCTCAGTCACGTTCAAAGGGACACCTTTGAGGTGTAGCAAATCTTTCCGTTCATTCTGACACACATTTGAGGAAGAAATTGAAGAAATGCTGTATGCAGAGTGACCCCAAAGCAAGTGTTGATCAGGAAAGTGTTAATGTGTGTGGTCTGATCTCTTGAGTAGGGACGAGGCTCCCTCAAAAGGTCAAGGAGAGACAAATCATCTGGACATCACTGTGGTGCCTCTCTCTCTTATGACAAACTTCTGTTCCGTACAATCTCAATTCTTTAAATTGTGGTGACTAACACATTAAACCTTGTACCCAGCCTTTATCCATGAAATTCGAGGCTAATCTCTGCTTTTGCATTACATTTCTGGTAACTGGAATGGACATGGGCAGATCTTGACATCATCATGGGTTTGAGTCACAGGAACACCATTTATCACCAGGGAAAATGATGCCCCAGCAGAAGGCTTGAAACAAAGTCACACTTCAATATCTTTAGATTGTTTAATGTCCTCAAACGCCAGGGCTTGGTCCACATCCCTTATGCTGATTGCTCTGGCATAGAACCATTTGAATGGATAACTGGTAATTCCCCTCTGGCTTTTGGCCAAAACTCTCCACAGGAAATTTTTATTTAGCTGACATCTCTCTCTCGCTCTCTTTTTTTTCTTTTTTTTTTTTTTTTTCTTTTTTTTTTTTTAATGCTGGCAACATGATTTTGAAAACTAGGAAAAAAATGGTGCCTTTTCAATGGTGTCTGCATTTCCCTGAGTTGAGGGAGATTAGGAGAAAAAGAAATCTTTCTTGTTTCACTGTCAAGGAAAATTAACCAGACAGCTTAATTCGAAAATTCCATCTAAAATGATGCTATTTTAACAACTTTTGCCATTGTTTCCTTAAGAAAATGTTTATTAGAATTTTTCCTTCATTGTCATATCCCTGTGTTGCATAGAGGGGTGAGTCTCTGGGTAGGACATGTTGAGAAACCTGCTGCAAGGCAGAGGGGAGAGGTAGCAGGAGGAACAAGGTGACTTTTGGTTTTTTTGCTCTGCATTTTACACTGCAGAAAAGAACATCCCAGACTTTAATCACAACCTCCACACCGGGTCAAAGTGAAAAAGTGACCTCCTAAACAGTGCAACTTGAGGTTGCAAGGCCTCGGTTCAGGGCTTTTTACCTTTTATGTTTCCACTGTATTCCCACTTAACACTCTTCTCTCGGCAGGTGAACCTTCCATGCACGCTTTTGACCCAGTATTTGCTGGTGTCAAATACCTACAAAGCAAGATCTGCCAAAGCTGGTGTGGGTGACACACTGCAAAGACCCAGCTGAGCTCTTCAGTCTTGTGACCAGTGACAGGACTCGAGGAAACGACACAAAGCTGAGTCAGGGAGGTTTAGGTTAAATATCAAGGAAAAGTTTTTCACCCAAAGGGTGTTTGGGAACTGGAACCCAGGGCAGCAGTCACAGCACCAAGCCTGACAGAGTTCAGGAAGAATTTGGACAACACTCTCAGGGACACAGTGGGATTTTTGGGGTGTCCTGTGCAGGACCAAGAGCTGGACTTCATGATCCGGATGGAGCCCTTCCAACTCAACTTATTCTGTGAACAGAGAAGGAAGGAGGGAACATATGAGTATCTGAGTTAGAGCTGTTTCAAATCTTAGCACAGACCACAAATTTGGACAGCTAGGAAGGGGTGAATGGGGTCAAAAACCAGTGAGAGCTATAGCTTAAACAGACAAATAAATATACCAACACTGCTGACCTGGTTTTCCTTGCCAGACCTCATTGCTTATTGAAAACAGTCAGTAATGTTAAGTATTTACAAAACGTACATCAATTTATGAGCCTTTCTCCACCCAGTTGCTGTGCCAGAGATGTGTTTTTAAAACTTTTGCTTACAGGGGAAATTTGTCCTAAAAGGGAATTTGTGAGCTGGTCAACAGAGGCTCTAGGTCTGACCCCCCATAAATTGGTTGCAGTATTATTGTGGGTATAAACAGCAATAATGCAATTTCTCTTAACCCAGTGCAAAAACTAGTGCAATATTTTGCTGGCCTAAGGGTTCAGACTGTCCTCTCCTGGCTCCCTGCTTTGGCAAAATGGTCTGACTCAGCCCTGTCCCAAACATGGGTGATGGATCAAGTAGTTCCAGTCAGCTCTTTAGGGACACATCTCATCTCTTCACTGTCCCTACACACTCTTCTTCCAGTCCAGCAAGAGGAAAGGAATAATGCCCCAGGAGCACAAGTCTGTCCAGGACATAAACGGTGTGAACCTGTTGTCAATACAGCCCTGTATGATCTGGGCAGGAAAAAGAACTTTTGCATGTGGCAAATCCCATTCCTGTGATTAATGTTCTTATTTTACCATATTTGTCCTTTTTAATGATTATGTTACACTGAGCCCCACAATTCTGCTGTAATCAGTCTCTAGGTCAGTTGTGGGTCATGTGTGGGTCAACACAGATAGCCCCAAGCCTCAGCCATGCCTCCTACAACTGGGGCAAGACTGGGGAGGATGGGCACCAACTAGAATTATCATTATCATGACTGAATGAGCAGGCACAGCCCTGCGAAGAGCGTGTAAAACATTGATTTTTACCTGATTTATTGTTATTTATGCACATGCTTATCCTGTCCCCTGGAAATGGATACCAAGGCTTCAGCTGATCTACTCATGTGAGTTAAGTACTTCAGAATTTGTAGGCTTTGGGCCTAAATCCATGAGAACAAAGCATCTTGCTGCATGCCTTGAATTTATCTAGACCAGAAACCTTTATTTCAGCTTGAAACATCCCAGACCTTCTGCCTGTGCTTTCATAAGAGGATGACCTTAAGCCCCCAACATATTCTGTTGAAATGTGATTTAAAGTTCTGGCAGAAAGGCAAAAACTACTTCTTCTTTTTTCCTCCCTCCCAAGAAAAACACAATAAACAAACATAAGCTGCTGCTTTTCTCTGGCTCTTTACCTCTTCTAGTAGATGGATTCCTCAGTCAGACAGGTAAGACACAATTGAATTTGTGAGCCTAATGCATATCAGCTCATGCACCCTAGACTAGCTCCCAAAACTGCACATCGCACCATCTGTCGTGAATAGGTGGAGGGCAAATGGCAAAAGAAAATCTGCCTTGCGACACAGAAGAAAATCATTAGCACTGGAAAGGGTGCTGTTACCTGAAAAAAAGGCAACACATGCCTCAGGGAATGAGAGCTCATTAGAGTGCTTGTCTCTGTTTCCTCTACTGCTAACTTTCGTGGGTAAACATAAGCCCAAATGTTCATTTAAAGGATTTTAATGCTCAGTCACACGTAATTTTCAAGCACTTCCTAGAGGTCTGCTCTTGCCACGAGCTGTTTTCTCTCTCCTTCACAGCATTTGGGCTTTCCCTCCATACTGCTCCACGTCTCAGCCTGTGGAGCTCTGTAACAGCCTCTCTATGAAAATGCTTCACTGTCTCGGTCCACCCCCTCACAAAGCATCACCAGAAGCCATCAGCTTCCTCCCAGAGCTGCTCTTCATCGTGGTGCAGTGCGAGGAGCACGCCAGGCTTTACCAAGCAGCTTTCAAAACAATCTGTACAACCAAGGGTCCGAATTACATCAGTCAGGCATTTGTGAAACGTCCCCACATTCCCCAGTATTCCCCCTAAATCCAGACTGACTCAAACACTCGTGTGAATGGGTTGTGCCTTCAGTGAGGTTTGGACTATGGTCCTTCCATACGATACAGGGGTGCTGCCATGCCAAAATCCCCGTTTTATTTCCACTCATCAGCCTAAAGGAGGACAGCTTCCCCTTTTCATTTAAATGATTCAGTTACGAACTTCTCCAGTGCTCGCTCTGTAATGAATTCCTTGATCAGAAATACTCGAGACATTGCTGGTCCTGGCTATAATTGAATCATTGTTCTATGACTTGAACCTGCTATCAATACTTATTGAAGAACTGAACACACACTTGTCCACTGAGTGCTTAAAAGTGACTCAGGTTATTATGTTGTGGTTGATTTACAACAAAACCATCTGAATTATGAACTGCGTGAGGAAGAGCTAATTGAATTTGAAACATTAAGGCTGATGGTACTTCAGACTGTGATTAATACCAAGTCAAAAGTCTTCCCCAGGGATGCTGGCATCAAGAGATGCTCAACAGCTCCACAGGAAAGTTTTATAGTCGGACAATTCTTTTATTGACAAAATGGGATTTATCTTTTTAGAGGTGGTTAATCCACAACTTAAACCAGTATGAGCTGCAGAAAATCACAATGGGAAGATTGTTGAATGGCTAGAGAATTAAGAAAAACAGTAAAATCCTGCACCAGACTCATTTTCTTCCATTATATTTTAGCTCTCGAATTTATGGAGGCAGTTTTAACCAGGTGCCTACGTGCAGCTTAACTCAAAGATTTAGATGCCAAGAACAAGTTGTCTGCTATTGCTACTGCTCAGCAAAAGCTAAACTCTCAAAATACATTATTAATTGAACCTAACAAGTAGTTGGTTGAAGAGGTGACCCCTGTGGGGGGGATGGGCATGAGTGGATGCGTGGGGCACGGGGTTTCTCTGTCCCTGTTCCCTGGTCATGTGTACCCCAAATCCTGTCCCCCATTGGTCAGTTTGAATGTAGCCCGCGGGAATCCTGTACTTAAGGGAGTGTTCACGGGACCCCGGGGGGTTGTTCCAGACCTGTTCTGGGAGCAGGTCGCTGTCGGAGTCCCTGCCGGGCTCCGGCCATGTGCGGCCAGGGGGAATAAAATCTGAAAACATCTATCAAATATCGTCTCCTTGATTCTTCCACGGGCCAAGGCTGTCTCCCAGGGAAAGGTTGCAGCCACCCCACTGCAACAGTTGGTGGAGAGGGATAAGTTCCTCCAGAGTCTGATTCATCCCACTTATCTGAGATACCTAATTTAAGAGCGGATGAATTGTCCTTTGTGGGGCACCCATGTCTCATCAGAGACTGCAAATGGACCTTTTTGCACCCAACCTTGCGAGAAGTTATATTAAAGGAAATACTACCTGGAATGAGCAACTGAGACAGGAGATAACCTCTTGTTCACTTTGTGTGACCAGTCTTTGATTCTGTTTTCCTGCTGCACACATGTATCTTCCTCCCAGTGATAAGACCTGGGTGTATATTGTCTGGTCCACCCAATACAGAGGCACATGACATGCAAGATTAATATCCTTCAACTTTAGGCATTTGCCATTCAGCCTCTGCGTCTCGTCAGGCTTAGCTCTTGTTGCAGTCAGCACAGAGAAACACTCACTTTGGGGACGTGATTCACCCGACCAGCTTTAGAGGACAAGGTGGATTCTACTTCCAAACCCCTGCACCCTTCCAACTCCCAAATGCCATGGTCGATAAGAAAAGCAAATAAATAACTCATAAATGGGTGTTTTAAGCAGTGTAAGATATTTAATCACATGAGACTCACTTTTATAGTCATTGCAACTTGGTGACTGGGAGAGACCCAAATCACAGACCAGAGCAGGAAAGCTTTGGGTGGCTGCTCCTTGACCATGAGAGATATTGATATGTCCAGGATGAGGAACCATAAGTGTCTGAATTAGACTAATGCACTTCATGTCACATATTTATTATTAAGGTCCACTACATACCTTCTGAAAACATCCTCATGAGGTTGCTTCCCTCAGCACACTTTAGTCCCTCCTCAAACAGGGGAGGGATGAGATACTTTTTTTCACTCGTTTATTCTGTGTCTGTTACTCTAAAAACGAGATAGCTTTTAGGGGAAGGGAGGCTTTGGCTCTGATTCTGGCTCCCAGAAGTCCTACATTTGGGAAAGATAAATTTTCAGGATTTCTTTCAGCTCTGTTTTTTTATGAATATCTAATTTCTACTTTCTATGAAAAGGCATATTTGTCATAGACTTATCGCACACAGTTGTCAAGATTACAAGATCTGTGCCTACTGCTTTTGGTGTTAGCAAAAATAATTCTTAACTCCAGAAGAGTCATTGTTATTTGTGGGCAGCTTTAAAGGATATGTGTGTATTTCTTGCTGAATTAAAAGCTGCAGACGTGGAAGCACAGCAAAATTCGAGTCCTTAGCCAATCCTACTTCTGCAAATACATAAACCAGATGTTCTTGTGATTTCTAAGCTGACATATATTCACTTCAGTGGAGTTAAAGGGATTTCCTGGGTGGATAAGGATTTAAGCCATTAACCCTGGTCGTTCCCTCCTCCCAGCTTCCCAAAGTATCAGCTGTCCTCAGTGCCTGCCTCCTTGAACCCCTCTGTGTTGCACCCTTTTCACCTCTGATCAGCTTTTCCAGCTAGACATTTTGATGACTCTTACTGAAATACTTGTGCAGATGGCAAAATATATAATAAATATTTTATTGTCCTAGAACCCCATCATAAGAGCATCATCATGTGCCTGTGGAGGGGTTTGTCATGCAGTGTTTCTGCCTTGCCTGGCTGTTAAAAACAAATTTTGAGCTTGCCGTGCATGGGATGACAGATCCCTTTTCTTTTCAAATACCAATATTACATGCCTGACTCAGGGTGCCCTTCCACTGTGAACTGATGTAGAGGTGTGTGCCCACATCTGCAGCCTCCACCACCACCAAAAGTGGGATTTCCCTCACTCTTTTATTTATCAGATTTTGATACTGGCATTAAAATTTGGCGATGGCACAACATTAACCATTTCATGTGTGATCCCACCAGTGAATAGAAAAAGGTTCAGAAAACAAAACAAGTTCAGGACATAGAAATTTCGTGTCTGCTGCAAGAAAGCAAATAAAGAAGAAAGAGCAGATCCAGGTGAGGGAGAAAAGTGAGACTAAAGATACGGGAGAATAAAAAAGGCAAGAAAATGCAGTACTCTCAAGCGGATCAACACTAAAACATTGAGCTCATGCCTGATCACACATTTTCTGGTGAAGGTCACGCTCTACCACTGCTACAAACCACTGGCCAAAGTAGTGATCATTCTGTCTGCACTGTGGGACGGAGAAACCTTCCTTTAGCCTTGGCCTACAGGTCATTAAATATAAAATCTGATCTTTCTCCTCAGTCTCATATGATGCTCCTTGACCAGACAATTATAGAAATAGTTTTCATTAATTTCCTAGACTGAACTGCATCTATACTCTTTGGGTATTCCTGCAAATTCAACCTCCCCCCCTCCCTCCAGGTTTCAAGTTCCTGTCTAAATCAACTGCACAAGTGGAGTTTTCTCTCTGCCCACGAGCAGCTGAGCCAGGCTTTGCAATAAGGCCGACAGGAGAGTAGACCTCTATTAAGAGAGGTGGCAGCAAAGAACAACAGAGTGATTAAATGCAAAATTGAAATCATAATGGAAATTGGGGCACTGAAAAGAAATTTTAATTAAGTAAGCAACTGCAAATCAAACAAATGTATTCATTATTTAATCAACTAGTGAGTGCAGAAATCTCAACTAATCAGGAAAGTCTCAGGGAGCAGATAAAGAAACAAATCAAGAAACCAATTTAAAAGCCATAAGAAAATAGCACACATCCTCACTACAAAAGACTGTTTGTCTGAGAAGCAGAAGGGAAGCTTCTTTTTCTTCTCCAAACATCATACTTCTTATCTTTGTAAGGCTCTATTTTTTTTCCCGGGATTTCAGATGCTATTTTCTTGCAGAGTTGCTTTTAATCTGTTCATTCACAGAAAGATTGACTGTAAAGTGATGTATTTCTTTGCCTACTTCCACCCATTTTTCACCTGCTGCACAGACCCCCTGAGGTATCACGATAAATGAGTTTTTATAAAGGTAGATAAAACTCTGGGTGCCCCGAGCTACCTCTCAGCTCCGGGTACGATGTGGGACACTGGCAGTGCAGGGCACACAGGAGAGGTGGCTGGGCTGTTTCACAGACATGAGCAGGGCCAGCAGAGGAATGTGACTTATTATTAACCAGAGCTTTGTCAAAAATCTGCCTACTTGCCCCTGCTTAAGGGAAAGAAGGGATGCTGAGCACCTCGTCTGTACCATCCAGAGGAGGGACATGAAAGTGGTCAGAGGACTGAAGCACTCTCCTATGAGGAAAGGTTTGAGAGAGCTGGGTTTGTTCATCCTGGAGAAGAGAAGGCTCTAGGGAGACCTTAAAGCCCTTTCCAGTGCCTAAAGAGGCTACAGGAGAGCTGGACAGGGACTTTGGACATGGGCATGGAGTGATGGGAAAAGGGGGAATGCCTTAAAACTGACAGAGGGGAGACTTAGATGAATTATTAAGAAGAAATTCTTTACAGTGAGGGTGGTGAGGCCCTGGCACAGGGTGCCCAGAGAAGCTGTGGCTACCCCATCCCCGGAAGTGTCCCAGGGCAGGGTGAATGGGGCTTGGAGCAACCTGGGATAGTGGAAGGTGCCCCTGTCCGTGGCAGGGGAGTTTTAATGCGATGATCTGTAAGGTCCAACCCAAACCGTTCTGTGATTCTGTGATTCAGACCTGCATAAGTCTGTGCCCCTGAGTATGCTTCCACCCTAATTTTTTTTTGCCTGGCCCAGTGAGTACCAGAGCAGGTATCCATCATTCACTTCAGTGAACTCCTTGCAAAGTCAGCAAACAACTCAGCACGAGCACGGAGAGCCCTTTCAAGCCCCGGAGCTACCTCAGGGTAACCAAATGAGTCACAAGCAGCCATGTAATTACTTTCCCAGGCTTCCTTACTTAAGAATGTGGATCTGTGTACAAAAGCATGAATCCAGAGAGAATTTGCCATCATACCTTGTGAGTGTAGACATGTTTGCACTCAAAGCAGTTGGATAGGGGCAGGAGATAAGTTAAAGAATAGTACAAACAAGTCATTTATTGCACCATCTTGTAAGTATAGCCTGTCTACAGTCTAATAAAAATCACATATTTAATTAGTGGCTTCATTCAGCATTGTGTGAACAGTGATTCACTGTGCCAAGCCAGAGGAAACGGGTTAAAAATAGACCTTGCATGATGTATCTGAGG
>VYZQ01005211.1:9730-42336 GCA_013400655.1 Mystacornis crossleyi
AAGCAAAATATTGTCTGTGGTATTTGACTTCAATTACATCATTTTTGTAAGAATTAAAAATACAGAGCTTTGGACAGCAATCAGATGTCCTCCAGAAGATGCCCTTACAATTCAGAAAATAACAGGCCCATGTTACAGAACTTCCTACAGAACTGCTTGTGCTGTCACCCAAATCCTTTGCTAATCTTCATCTGCCTTTCCTTCTAGATTGAGGCAAGATGTATGTTACTCAGCCCTGCATGTTACTAAGGGCTGTGCTCACAGCCTTAGCTGTTTTAGGTTATTTGATCCAGTAATCAATCCCAAGTTATTTAAAGCTATCTGTGGCCAGCATATAGGGAGAGAAGTTCAGCAGTTCTGTTTTGTTTTTTTCAGAGGGTAAGAATTTTGTGGGGAAGCTGGAAAAGATGCACTGAAAATTTTGTGTCACTAGTGTTGTCAATAGAGAATGGAGGTACAAAGGAAATAGGTACATTTTTTTGAGGATTTTTTCCACTTCCAAGTGTCCCACAATACTGTGTCTGTAACATTTTCTGGGACAAGAGGTACTGGGGTAAAGTTTCCAGGGAGGAAGTCTGGTAGAAGACAGGGGGAAGGAGTTTGATCTGAGTTTCAAACTGTTTCCCCAAAAGGGATGAACATAACGTGAGTGAAGCTTTAAGAATTGTACTGACTTGCTGCGAAAATCTTGTGCTCAGGCAGTTTGAATGTTCATTGATTGTGCCTGCTTCCCTTCTCCCATTTCCTAGGTTTCTAAGTGTTAAAACTGGGAACGACTGACTCCTGTTCTATCCTTCTTATACTGCTTTTCCTGTTATTGAAGTGGCTTCTGTAGCACAATGTAAGGAAATGGTGTGACACTGTGTCACACATTGTTATAGAGCACCATGTGTGACTTGAAGTGACTTTATACCATCCTCTTTCCTTCTTGTTTGTGGATATCTCAGAATCAAATATCTGGTAAGACCATTAATAGCCCTCAGATCTGACCTGCCAAAGTGTTATGGGTCAGTTTGGGGAAAAAGGCTTGGAAATTCAGCTGGAGCACCCAGAGGAGTGTCTCAGTGCCTCACTTTTGGAGTAAAGAAAAACACTATGGATAAGTCACCAACAATTAGAGCTTAACAAAAAGTAATGTCATTACAACATACTCAGAAATAAATAATAGAGCTTCACGTGTTAATGATTTTGGTGGGGTTTTGACACCTGGGTTTGGTGAGGATGTTTTTGTTCTCAAAGGCATGTTCATGTAGGTAAACCATGATGGGGAATCTGGCTGTATTATCACTTGGAAAGGGGAGAATTCGTGCTTTTGTAATAGAGCATAAGAAGATGTATCCAAACTATATTCAGAAACAGTACTAGATGCTTTGTGGAAACATGCTGAACAAAATCATATTGCATAGGTGTGCTTCTTGCAGTGTGAGTTTGCCAAGGGGATGGAAACAGCAAGGTGAGTGAGGTCAGGGCATTTGGGCCACACAGCTCTGAGAACTCCATTCCTTCTCAGAAAAAAAACACGCATTGCCTGGCAGTCTGTTACTCAAGTTAGCTATTGGTAAGGGACTTCAGAGCTGGGTGCTGCTTGCCTGAACCTTGCAAATCTGCCTTTAATTTCAAGATGGAAGATCTGAATAGTGTGTGTATTTGCATATGATTGCAGGCAAAGTTCAAGGGATTTAGGAGAAGAAATGAAGGCTATCAATATCCAAGGTTCTTAAAGTGTAGGCTAAATTCCTAAATTTAATTGTTAAAGTGTAGGTTAATTCTTCTTAAACTATAGGCTGAAAACATGGGATCCTAGAATCGAGAATGGTTTGCGTTGAAAGCGACCTTAAAGCCCATCCTGTCCCACTCCCTGCCATGGGCAGGGACACCTTCCACAATCCCAGGCTGCTCCAAGCCCTGTCCAGCCTGGCCTTGGACACTGCCTGGGATTCAGGGGCAGCCACAGCTTCTCTGGGCACCCTGTGCGAAGGCCTCCCCAGCCTCACAGGGAAGAGTTTTTTCCCAATATCCCATCCATACCTACTTTCTTTCAGTTTAGTACGCCATTGTCCTGTCATTACATGCTCTTATAAATAGTCTGTCTTGATCTTTCTTGTCCAGGTCCCCCTGGAGTGCATCACGTCCTTCAGGTCTAACCCCTTGTACTAGTATGAAAGCAATCCAGTGAGAGTCTTGAAATCAGAACTACAATTTAACAGGAGAATTAAAAATAAATGCAGTAGTACAGAAACACTGACAGAGTCAGAATACAACCTGACACTCTTGATCGGGGTGGTGGTAGCAGTCTGATTAAATGGTGGCTGCAGTCCTGTTGCAGTGATAGACGTGGTTCTGTTGAAGCGGTGATCCTGTAGAAGGGTCTGGTCTTCCTCTGAAGGTCCAGTGGTGGTTATGTAGCTCTTGTCCTCTGGGAATCCAGTAGGTAAGGGTCGAGTGTGGTGTTCCAAACCTCAGATTATATCTAGGTAGGAATGCTTGGTCCTGCCGCCTGGGAGGAGCATCTCACAATGGGATGATGTAATTTTATGAGTCATGCAGTGAGGCTTGGTGGCCCATTAACAGGAGTTATCTCCTGGAAGGAGTTGTCAGGGATGAGTCATGGAAGAGATAAAGAACACTTCCCCCACATGGTTTTAACAGATGGTAATAGAATACATCGTTTTGGTTCCATTTTACATTGTAATCTAAGACACCCCTGCATGAGCACAGTTAGCAAACTGCATGTTCCTCCTTTTTATTTTTAAAATCCCTTCTTAACACCTGAGCTTTTCCAGGGAGAAGGACATCCTTCCCCACCTTGATTTTTCTCATGATAATCAGCTCTTTTTCCTTTTTTAATACATGATCAACACACTGTCTAAAGTGATGTAGAGACTGAATGGATTCATCTGTGCCCAGGTATGTTGATAACCTGTATATAGTGTTTCTTAAGCCCAAAGAATGTTTTTCCAGTAAGTCCCTAGAAAATAAAGAACTAAAGGTACTTTATGCTAGATGCAGGAATTTATTACTGTTTTTAATATGCCTGGATGTCAAATAAGTGGTTTGACTAGACTTTTTCAGAGGCAACTGTGTTGATTGGTCTTTATCTTTCTCTTCTCTGGTAAAAATTACTTTTATTTTTCTATAATGAAGGTGACCTAAGAGATTAATCTGAGATTTTTCATGATATCCTTTACAAAGTCTCTACTGATCTTTGAAATTAAGACAGCATTGATGTGTGTAGAGGAAGGAATACCCTCCCCCCCCCTTTTTTTTACACTAGGCAGGTATCTATGTCTAAGTTAAAGAAAGGGCAATACTTTTTACTGTGAAGGGTCTTTGCAAGTAAATACAGATAAACACAAGAAAAAAAATTTTAATATCAAAGCCTTGATCTTGAGGGAGATAGCAAAAAGTACAGAAAAATGCAAAATTTGCAGAATCCACACATTTTTAGGTCTGTCACTTTCTGATGCCATTGAAACAGTGAAATATGAGGAATACTTGATGTAATGCTAGAAAGATCACTAATCTCTTGTCCACTGCCCGTGCAGTGTTTCCTTGCTTTGAAGGAAGCAGATTCCTGACAGTCATATGAGTGTTCAAGACATCACCTGTTTTTGATGCTATCAGATGATCTCAGTTAAATCTTTGCCCCTGATATTCAGAATTTTGTGAAGGAAGAAGGATGAAGGAGTATCAGAGAAGGCTTTACTCTGGGCTGTTTTTGTTGTATGGATTTACTATTTTTTCAAGTTTGCCATTTCCAAGTCAGAGTTCCTGATTTCTCTGGCCAAGCTCCTTCTATTATATCCTTATCCATGATTTTTTATGGTACTACCACTGTCCTCACAATCAAGGTGAATGATCAAATCATCTTCATCTTCAGTGTTTTTCTTTCCTCAGAGCAGAGTCAGGCAGGAAATTAAGCAGTGCCAGACCTTGCAGTTGTCTGTGCTATAATAACATTGGCAAGGACTCTTTCTTGGGTTTTGTCCCTGGAGTTGGCCTAGCCCAGGGAGTGGTCCCAGCCAACAAACTGATGTGACCTTGCTGCTTGGGGTACTACCCAAGAGTTCAGCTGCTGGGACATAGCCACGTGTGGCAAGGTGGCAGGTAAAGCCATGCAGTGGCGAGTGGCAAAAGTGGGTTTTTGTATTTATCAGTCCAGGATGTGATGTGCATCCCAGACTGTCACAGTATGCTGAGTAAAATAAATTTACATTTTTCAGTCAATTCCTGTCACAGCTATTCTATGTTTTACCATGTTAGCAATGCTAAAGCTATGCTTTAGCCAAAACACTGGCACCAAAATATTTGTACTTGCCCTTATTTTGATCACAGTTTTTCCCATCTGCCCATGTTCCTTCCTGTGCCTTGTGCTGGTGGTGGTGGTCCCACTCCATCTTTAATTTTTTCCCTCATATCCCTCTTTCCTATCTCACCAGGAACTACCTTCACTTGGAACACCTTTCTCTAAGCTCTTGACAAGCCTCCTGCTTTATTCAAATCCCTCCTGAAAATATCTCCCTGCTTACAAAAGCAGAAGGTGGGAAGGAAGAGGGAATAAAATGGACAGAACCAGGAAATGGGACACAAAGACTTTCCTGAATAGCACTAACATTCATCCATCTTTCTTTCACCAGTACCTGGTTTCTTTATGAATGTCTTTGCCATAGAATCACAGAAGCACAGACTGGTTTGGGTCAGAAGGGACCTTAAAGCCCATCCAGTGCTATCCCCTGCTATGGGCAGGGACATTTTCCACTAGACCAGGGTGCTCCAAGCCCCATCCGACCTGGCCAACCATGTCCAAATCACACTGAGAGTAATTATGGAGAAGATGACTGCATGCTACACACAATCGTGGTCCTCTCAATAATTCCTTAATTATTCCAGGAGGCATAAAGAAATTAAACGGGCCCTGGATCCCCATGAGAGGGAAGCAAAGGTTACTTTTTCCTCCTCAAATAACCACATAAGAGAGGACTATCTGGAGATTAAAACATCAGGAAAAGGCAATGAAGATACCTTACATTTAACCCTTGCAGTGCCCTAGAAAGCAGAATGACACTGCAGAGGAGAATAACACACTTGACGTGCTCACTGCCCTCCTCCTGCCTTCCAAAAACCTGGGAAGGTGTGGCTGTGCCAGTTATGCAGTTACCACTGATTTAAAACCTTTTTATGATTTACCCTTCACTTTTTCTGTCTAGAAGCTGTCTGAAAGGATAAAGGAGAAAGACACGTCTGAGAAGAGCACAGCTAAAGCCAAGGTGTGAGAAGCTGTGGTTTGGGCACTGCTAAAGGGCCCTGAAATGCTGTGAAGCTGCAAGGAAAAATTTTTATGAACTCTCTGGAATCCTGTATCTGTCTGAGGGTGGTATGCCCTGTACTTTTCCCAGTGGCCAGGCTTTTTTCGTGAATCCAAAAGTATGTACTTGTGCTCAAAGCTTTTTATTTCATCAAATAGTTGGTTTGGCAGCATTTTTGATGTTTTTAGCAGTTAGACAGCTGAAGGACCAAGTTAAGCTGACTTGTCTGGGATTCATATCTGAAAGGAGGTTTTTGGGGATTTCTTCTACTAAATTACTTTGACCTTCTCCCACTGCCACCCAAACTGCAGATTTAATTTGCACTAGAGTTCTGCTGGCAAAGAGTGTGATGTGAAGAGAGTGAATCCATACCTTCTCCAACTTGCTGAGGCCAGACCCTTCTCATAGGGCTGCTTTGCCCCAGTGCCTTCCTCTGTTGGGACTCTCCTTGGTACAGGTTGTGCTGCCGCTCAAAGAAGGATTCTGAACTCTGGTGGCTCTGTATTGATTGGTCTAAGTGTATTTTGAGCTCACTTTATATCTGAGACTAGTAATTGCAGCTAGGAAAGAGAGAGGATGTCCTATACTCCAGCTTTATTGATCTTGTTTGTGAAAATGTCCAGGTATGAACTGAAAAAGATAGGAGATGTCATAGTTATTTAAAACTATATATTTCATTTTCCCTGTTTATAGTACAACAGGCTAAGTTAGTATTTTTGCAGCAATATATGGCAGCAATGTTGAAGCAAGCGGCAAAGCTGATATGGTTCAGCTGGTTTTGGTGAA
Organism: Mystacornis crossleyi; assembly: GCA_013400655.1. Taxonomy (NCBI): domain Eukaryota; kingdom Metazoa; phylum Chordata; class Aves; order Passeriformes; family Timaliidae; genus Mystacornis; species Mystacornis crossleyi. The sequence goes on from VYZQ01005211.1 coordinate 15,823, forward strand.
TATAGCTCCCGATTAATTTCTAATTTACAATTTTATGAAAAACTGGTATAAACAAATGCAGTTTTCTGAGCTCTAAAAGGAAAATCATTTTTAGAATGAGATTTGAATATTTTATAGCTACTGAATTTATACATTCTGATATATTTATGATGATGTTTATGTCAAGGCAAATCCCTTTCATATTAAAAATAAATTCTTAATTTGCACAAGTAATTGAGGTGGAATATTCTTAAGTAAATATAAACCCTGATGAAATTTCATGTTTGCTCTTTCCATTGCAAACTAAAAACCAATTTTTTTTTCAAAATAAAATATTAAGATTCTTGAATTTTTGCGTAACAGTTCATAAATGAATGTAGCTTTGACAGTGACTATTACATGAAATTATCTAGGTAATTCATGAAATAAAAATGGAAAAGTAGTTTTTTAAATTCTATATATTAGTCATCTTTCTTACATTTCACAAAAGCTTTCCAATCCAACATTTTTAATTGGGGTGTAAATAAGTTCATTCCTCCACTGTCTCCGGCTAGAAATTTTACATGGTATTTTCTCTATGAAATAGCAGAAGAGGCAACAGTGGTGCTTCACTTTTCCTCAATGTATAGCATCTTCTATTGCAACATGGCTTCATCCTCTTGCTGGAAGGGTTGTCTGTTTCAGTGTCTTTACATTTGAACCCTGTGTATTTTTGAGCCCTTTTGGAGGAATAACTGATGGACTGATTTTCCCTTTTTCAAGGTGAGGTCACAGTTGGACAGTCTAATTTCACTGTGGTGACTAGAATGTAAACCAAAGGTCATGTTCAAAGTTAATACAGAGTAAAAATCTTTGCTCAATAAAAGATAATGCTCCAGCTGGAACAAATATGTCCAGTTTGCTCCAGTTTCCCCACAAGGATTTCTCAAAGTTTCTCAGATGGATATAAAATGATAAATAAACTTTGCAACAACATGCAAATAAAATTGTTTCAAGTGGGGAAGCTGATATGCAGGATGAAACAAGCTAAAGATTTCTGATTTCCAGTCAGTTATGACCAACTCAAATAAATTACCCTCTGATAAATGGAGATGCATATTGACTGATGAGCTCTAAGTGGTTTTTATCACTTGGGCAGCATAAAGCAGCCACTGATGCTTTAGCTGGGTTTACAACTGTTGTGCTTTGCCAGTACAGAACAAAGAATCACAAATAATGGGCCTCCTGCCTCATTTATTTGTGCAGTTATGTGTAGAGGCCAGTGGGCCTGTTGACCGAGGGACCACAGGTGTCCCCTGGAGGGGACAGCCCTAGGAGGCACTCCTATGTTATGGTGACTGAAAAGACCTCGCCCAGGATGCTCTTTTTCATCATGCAAATGTACCCCAGTTCTGCTTCCCTGGTTGGCCTGTTGGCCTCCCTGCTCCTTTCTACCTTATCTAGAAGGTTCTCCTATTTCCCTGTTTCCCCCATTGGTCCTTGCTCCCTCGCCACTACCTCAGGCTTTCCCCTTTGGCTCCCATACCCTAGTCCCACCTGGGTACCAACCCTGTGCCAGATTATTTGGTCCCTGGTGCTCTCTCTCCGCCCCTACCCACCCCATATAAAAACCTGGTCCCTTCCACTTTGATGCTCTCTTCATTCTGTCTTTGTTCTCTCCTCATCTCCCTGGATCTACTCTATGTGTGTGGCTGGAATAAACTTTTCCTGTGGACTCTTTGCCATCAACTTACTGAAGAAGCTATCCAATTCATGTGTGCATGTAGTAGCCTGCCGAGTGCCTCCTAGCTGGAGACGCTTTTGGAAGATTACGGCTTATCACCACCAGAGCGCCACCGTAACAGTTATGCTCAAGAAAAAGCACTGCAAATTAGGTATACCTAATTTAATCTGCTGGATGTAGTAAAAAAAGATAAGATTATGGCAACTATGTCTGGCTTCTTTTCCTTTCACTGCTGTTTCATATCAGATGCTTCTTGGTTAACAAATACACACTGTTCCTTGCAGAAAATACATGTAATTCTTTTTATAAAGAATTGCTGCAGCTCTAAATAAATGTCCATCACCTTTACAGCAAGATCTGGGTCACTCTCTAATTATCTTTCTTCAAGAAGCATGTACCCAGGGTTCACCTAAAAAAACCCCACCAATGTTTTGCTGCCCAGTGTTACAAAATCATGGGTAGTATTGAAGTGGTTGTTTTCATGGTGAGAAAAATCTGCTGTCTAGGCAGAAAATAAAATTAGCTCTGCTCTGTGTTCATGTTTTGCTGCCAACGCATGCTAGGCATGTGATTAAGAAGGCAACACTGTGCCCAGTAGCCTGGAAGACAAGAAATAGTCCCCCAGTGTATGCTCTGGGACTGCATGGAGGCTTTCCTGAAGGAATTTTAATGGAAGGCTCCTCTAACTGTCTTAGAAGCATAAACCCATTTGAAAGGAGTTATCTTGTATATCCGGGCTGAGTTCTGCCCTGCAGGAATATGTTCTGATGTTTGCGAAGTGATAACAGCCTTTTGCTTTATGGTATACCAGTTAATTAAGACATACACGTTGTTGCTTTGACTGATGCTTTTATAGAGACTTTCTGCTGCTTTGTTAAATGAACTGAGAAGTAAGTTGATCTGCATGCTGCAATTAGATTTGCACTGAAGGGGGGAGTATACGGAAAACTGCTGAAGGTGGAAAATTTGCTCGCAGTTTATCTGATTTTTTAAAAAGCTAGAAATAGATGATTTTGTTATAATTTTTGAGTAACTTTTATTACTACACGTTCTTGTGTCTATGAGGGAAAATATACTTAGAGGTACTCAACATGGTATAATGAAGAATTTATTAGCTGTATTTATTTTCTTGCATTGTTTCTTGTTAAGACCTTTCTCCATTGCGGAGTGTACAGGCTTGTGATAGTGTCTTGGGGTGATTTATGATGATAGTCTATTCCCTGATCTTCTGCTTTATGCCAAAAATGGTTGCTCTATCTTTAAGGTGGGTCTGGGGTAGGGGGAGCCTTGGGCTCTTTGGCAGGGTTTTTCAAAGCCGCACTGCCCAGGCGTCGGAGGTGTGGGGTGGTCTGGGTTTTGTTTGGCTAGCTTGGTTTTCTTAGTGCAGGCGAGAAGGTTTTTTTCTTTCCTTCCCTGGCCCTGGAGAGGCTGCAGTAGGAATCCTTTGGCAACTTTTTGAGGTGAACTGGACAGCCTGTTTAGTCCGAGGTCAGAGAAATTGAGACCCGTGGGAGAGGGGTTGGTCAGGACTGGTGGGAGAGAGGAGCTGCTCTGTTTTGGCTCCAAACCTTGGGAAAGCCAAACCAGGAAGGGAAAGCACACCGAGAGATTCTAGGCCACCTGCTTCATCTGCTGTGGAGAGGTGATTGATGCCAGAGAGTAACTAGGTATTCATCTGTTTGCCCAAACTGCTGCCTGAAGCTCCTGGCTTTTTTTCCCCTGAGAGAGAAGCTGGCGCCATCTTCTACCGTGTAGTGTGAGCCAGAATTTTTTTCCTGGCATTTTGGGTTTTTGTTCCTCTGTGTGTGTGTGTGAAGGGGGTAAGGTCTGACAGTTTAATATCTAGCATTTATTTACTTGTTCCCCCTGTGCCTTGTGGGCATTCTGTTTGTTAATAAACTGTTGTTTCTGTTTGTTTGGTTTTTTTTTTTTGGTTGTTTTTTTTTTTTTTTCTTTCCTCCACTACGCTTCATTTTCTGTTGGTGGAAAGGGATTGTTGGAACAGTTTTTAGAGGAGATGACTCATTCCAGAGTGTTTTCTCCTTAATTTGTCTCTAAACTGAGACAGATATACTGATAGACCAGTGCTGGCTTCAGCTGCATGTAGGATGTGGAGCCTGATTCTGAGATATTCATTACAGAGACCAATGATATTATCGTTTACATCCAGCTGTTGGCTGTTAGGGAAGACAGGACTTGCTACCAGGTATTTGTGGACATTGAGTTTATCAGGACAGAATGTATTCACTGTTAGCTCCATGTGTTGCTTTCACAGTTTATACAGTCAGAAACATCCTTCACAGACCTTAAAAATTTGGAGCATTGCAGATTTTATGGCCTTGCAGCTCAGAATAGGTGGTCTGGGTTTTTGATTTTTTTTGATGAGGGTGGCCTCTGGGATGCTTATAGAAGAAGTTAAACTGTGATGCACATGAAAGCTAAGTACACTCAAAAAGACTTCAAGTAATACTAAAAAAAAGGACTATTTAAAGAGGAACATCATAAATTTCATCTGATACAGTCTCAATACATTTTTACATTCATACTGTTATAAACAGCCATCCATTCTTTTTAACCAGCCACTGTGATTTTATCACAGGCATGTTATCTTTACATTGCTTTATCTTTCTCTGTTAAAGACAAAGCTGTAACAATATTAATAAAATGTTGGTTTTCTCTCTCTCTCTTTTTTTTTTAATGATTTGGTATCTTCTTAAAACTTAGTGTTCTGGGTTTGTTTTTTTCAGTGATTTTTTTCCCATCTGCTGCCTGGAAGAAGGAGAATGTGAGGGGCCGGCATTTTGTGAGAGAATAATGGGGCAATTAGGACACAAGATACGTAGGTGGGTGTTGCAACATTCCATTGAAATGGCCCTGACTGGGGGTGGGTTGAGGGTGATACCACGAGAAAAAGGTGAGTGAGCTACCCTGGAGGTTTTAGCTGGGTTTCTGTGGAGTCTGGTTTCCGAGTTTGGGGGCGAAGGGGTTATTTGCCTGCTTCCTTGCCTCCTACTGCTTGGAGCTCAGAACAAGCGCGTGTGGTGCTCTTGCCAGACCCTCTGCCCGTGACGCATTGCTGCGGCAACTCCTGTGTGTTGGACTCTGAGATCCCGGTCTGCTTAATTCTTTCTTTGTTTTACAGCTGTTTGGCATTGGAAGGGGGGGCTGGGGAGGATGCATGGCGTGTCCGTGGATGTATGGGCCACCTATGCGTGGTACCTGGCAATCGCGACCAGCTGCCGCCCGTGACTTCCCATCTCAGCCAGGCCGCCATTACTCTGTGGTCTCTGAGCTCGCGCCACAGCCCCCCCTGCAGCCGCGGGGGAATCATCGCACCCGCCCTGCCCGGCCGGGAGCCACCAGCGCCCCTTCCGGCTGTGACCGGAACTGCACCAACGGGGAAAGTGCCTGCGGCCGAGAGAGGCTGGCACTGGGGTCTGGTTCTGTTTGTTGTTGCTGTTGTTGTTGTTTGTTTGCCTTGTTATACACATACATACTAGTAAAGAACTGTTATTCCTTTTCCCATATCGTTGCCTGAAAACCCCTTAATTTCAAGGTTAGAATAATTTGAAAGGAAGGGAGTCACATTTTCCATTCCAAGAGAAGTTCCCACCTTCCTTGGCAGACACCTGTCTTTCAAACCAAGACACTTACGCAGGATATCATTCAAATAAAACCTTGTATGGGATATATTGGGTGAAGATCCATACTTATGAACCTCAGCATATTATCCCTCTAGAAGGAACTGTGCAGTGAATTTGTCAGATTGCCTCTGGTTGCCTGAGATGAAGCTCTGATCATCTCAGAAGAGGACACAGAGTACTGGAGAATCTAGTAGCATGTTTCTCATTTATCACACTGAAATGTACAGGTATCTGCTTTTTCTCAAGAAAAAGAAGTTACTGTTTGCCTGGAGGAATGATAAGTGCTTACAGAAATGTAATTAATTCTGAAATCCTTCTGTTGACTTCAGCTAAATATTTCAAGGATGAATTTCACTGTTCCTTCCTTAGTCCTCTCTACCCTTTACCCCACCCCAGCATTTCTCATCCTTCATATACAGCAATGCAGAACACTACTTCGTGTGGCTGTGTGGCAAGGAATTGCCTTTGACTTTGGAACACTTGTCAGGAGGCTGCAAAGGTTTTCTTTCCTTTTGCGGCAAGCAGCTATGGTCTCCTGGTTTAGGATAAATTACATTGTGACAGCGTCTGCAGAGTCAGGAGAAAAAGACTTCTCAGTCTTTTTGACCCAGTGGCCATTGAAGTAGTGAAGAGAACATAGAAAATTAGATTATTAGGAGAAATCAGAATAGCATTTTTTGCCATAATATTTGCTGACTCACAGAAAACTCCAAGAAACTCAACATCACATGATGGAAGAGGGACGGTAGGAGTAGATTCTTCTAAGAAGGTCAGATTTTGGAGATACAGTCACACAAATGATCTGCATGTGGGTTCTGGGTTTGTTCTTCATCTGCTTCTGATGTTCTCATTTTTTTCACCTTGAAAGTGCTGTAAATAAGAGTAACTGTGTGTAACAGATTGTCAGAATAATAAACAGTTTTCCAACTGGGCAGTTAGTTATCTAAGGTGTGTAGACATGCAAGTGATTATCAGTAGGCAAAAGATTGCAAAAAACCTCTTCTCATTCCAGGCAAATAAAGGTGTTGTTTTCTGCATAGGTACATTCACTACGTAGAATCAAATTCTGTGACAGGGGATTAGGAGAAACAACAGCCTTCCTGTAATATTGTGTCAAAAGGCTTATTGTGATTCAGAAGAAAGGTTTAGATGTCATCATGGCTTATGGCATATTATTGTCTTTTCCTTTGGGTGAAATGCAACCATGGAATGTAATTATTGCATTCGTAATGTACCTGATCCTGTAGTCGTCTTTTTACGTTGAAATATCTTAGGTACGCTAAAATGTCCCATTGTAATAATGACCCATTGCAGTAATAAAGTTGTCAGGGCAGGTACATGATTGACCACTTTGTACTGTTGTACCTGTCCTTTTCATATCATATTAGTCTGACTTTATTACTGTTGTGCATCATGTTTATGGGGACACCATAAAATTTGGAGGCAGTCACAGCATATTTACCTTCCTCCGTTCATCAGTAGGAGCTGTTTTTCCTTCCTCTTCCAACAATTTGTTGAACAAGAAGTTCTTTTATTATTATTTTAATGTTATTTGAACAGAGATTAGGTTTAGTAAAAAATACAGACCTAAAATTTATGAAATTAAGTTTTAGACTCTGTGCCCAGCTTCTTTCTAAGAGATGTTGGGACTGGTTGACTAGAGAAGATGCCCTGTCCCTGGAAGCTGTTCTTCTGCTGTTTTGGGCAGGAAAAGACAAGTCTTCCACAACCTCTGTAAGTGTGCTCAACACTTAATGGAAGGGTAAAGCACCTGCTGCTTCCACTTCAGCCAAAATATTAAGCCAAGTTTAACACAGATTTTCAAATAGTTTTGTGATGATAAAACCCATGTTTGTATCAGACTACTTTTCACTGCCAAAGGTTCACATGGGTCTAATCTCTAGGACATGAGCCTATGCAGAGAAGCCCACAGGCAACAGAAGGCTGTTGGTACTGAAGGACAGGAAATCAAAAGTTAGGGTTGGTAATGAAAATGCCATCTCTGGTGCTATTTTATTAGGGCTTGGCAAATCAGTAAATTAATCATTTGTTACTGATTACATTGCATTATATCACTTTACAGTCATCAAGTTAGAGAACAGCTTTGTTTTGAGCTCCGTGGCTAATCCTCTGTTTTTGTTTTCAGTCTGCATGATGTATCTGAAAGCTGCTTGGCTGCTCTTTGGGAACTGATTGCGCTCCTCTGTCGCATGGGAAAATTCAAAATCGCTGGTAATAAATAAAACCTGTATAGTATAAAGCTCAGTAACAGCACGAAGAGAGAGCAGCAACATCCCTACTGTCCTTCCCAGGACTTGGTTTCTGGTGGGCTCATTTCCTCAGGCACGTTGATAACCTTTGATAGCCCAGCAAACACTATTTGTGCCCACAACTAGGATTCATTACCCAAGGAGATGTGGTCACTTGCTTTTATATATGAATATATACTTTCCCTCCAAATATTCCCAAATGCCTCAGAGGGGTCTAGCTGTGTCCCCAGGAAAAGACTATGTAAAAAAACCCAATTGTTTTGGATAATTGCAGTCATTTATTGGATTTATGATCAATGGAATCATCTTATGATAAGATGTGAGAAAGAGCTAAAAAGCAAGTAGGAAGTGGTGTGCGTTAGGAGAAAAACATACTTGTTTCATTGAAAGTGTGTCTTAAATCTAAGAAGCTCTAGATCTTGTCAGGGGCCAGAATATGACTTGAGGTTTGGAAGATTCTGCTAGTAGCATAACTTGACATTCATAAATCTGCTTTACTGGAACTATTTTTGCAAGTAAATTAATGGGATGTAGTTCCTATGTCTGATTTTAATGGGCATAGCAACTTCCTGAGTTTTCTAAATGGAGTTTTGTTGAAGATGACTGTTACTTTCCTCCTTCCCCCCCACAAGTCTTTGTTACAGCCCTTTGTGCTGTTGTTCTGACATGCATGGGAAGCTATGCCTGAGTGCAGCTTCCTGTATATTATATTCTTCTGTGCTCTGGCTCTTTCCTATGGTTTTAGTTTTATGCACTGAAATGCTTTTTGAAGAGCTACAGGTCCTTATTTATGTCAGTGTCAGCTTTAAAGAGCTTTCCAAGTTTATTTTAAAAAAGCTATTTGGAACATTTTCTCCTCAGTTTGCTCTTGTGTTTCTTGAGTTGTGTCCCCTGAGAGACAAGAGCGACCCTTCTTTCCCATCACCACTGTGTTCCAGGATAGTTAATCTGGGCCTCCAGCCCCAAGTGATGAAACAGTGTGTAAATGAAGATTTTCAATACCCTGAACAGACTGTAAAAAACCAAAGAAAAGTAAATAGCCATAAGTCCTGGGGAGGAGGTTTCACTATGGTGCCTCATGAAGGAGCAGGTTACCACAAGGAAGGTATGCCTTGGATTTGCATCTGCTGCCTATCTCTGTGGGGTCTTGGTAGCACTGTTGGAGAAAGAATCTGTGTTGGGTGCTGCCTGATGGTGACTCCTAGTGGAGATGCGGAGCTGTGTTAGCAGAAATCTTCCCTTCCCTGCAAATGAAAGATACTATTTTCAGGGACCTGTATTAATTTGGCTATGGAAGGTGACTCAAGTTCAGGAAGGGAAATATCCTCTGGTCTCCTAAGGTTCTCTTGTTTGGCAGTGTAACCCACTTCCCTGTAAGTCTCGGTAAGGAGGAAGGAAGGGAAAAGTCCATAAAATAGATTATTTGTATCACTTCTGGTAGGTTTTAATAAGAGAAATGGTAAGCAATCTTGAATGTAGATTTGCTAGCCTCCAGAAGTTAACTGTCTCCTTATAGCTAGGCAGCAATTTATTAGTAGAAGTAAGGCAGTAATTTTAATACAAGTGTTAACTAACATCAGTAGCACATCAGGAGGAATTCTCCAAGTACTACAATCTCTAACCATTACAACTTAAAAAAAAAATTCCTTTAAGTTGTTCATGTGATATGTTCTTTATTATCCGAGCTTGATTGGCAAGTTTAGATTAAGTCAGAGTTGAGATTTTTCAAACAGTAACAGTTTAGGTTTCTCAGATGACCTTGTTGGAGTTGAAAAAGCAAAGACGACTTAGACCATTTGGAGGGCTATGAGAAGGAAAATGAATAATTTAAATTCAGTTTAGTTCAAACTGTCACTACATCATGTTATCTTTACACAATTACTTTGTTGTCAGTTCATTCTACTTTTTTAGTGATGTATTTAGTTGCAGCTCTGGAGATAATCACAAGAATGACCTGTTGGAAGTGGATTTCTTTTGACAGAATTGCAGAATCATAGAATAATTTAGGTTGGAGGGAGACTTGGGTAATTATCTTGTCAGTCAGGGCTGACTTCATCATTAGATTAGATAGTTCATGGCCACGTCTTGTTGAGCATTTCCCAAGCATGGGGATCCCTCAGCCTGTCTGGGCGCTTTGATACAGTTGGAGAAATCCATGCAGAACTATATTTTCTAATACCTGACCAGATCACAATTTTCCTCATTTCAGTTTGCCTTTTGTCCTTTCTGAAAAAAGCCCATGTCCTACCTTCCTGCTGCTCACCCTAAGGAAGCAGGGCCTATCACGTGCCCCTTCAGGAAAGCATGACCAGGGCTTTATGCTTCTCAGTTCTAGAACTATTCCAGTATTGACAGCTTTATATCATGCAGCTTCAGCCATCTGCACTGGCCCATCTGAATGAGATTTAAACTCCTAGCAGAACTGTAAAAGATGCTTCCTTTCTCCCAGAAACTTGTCATCCTTTTTATATTACATGTCTGATCTCCAGAGCAAGGCAGCTGGCTGGGTGCCTTGCCTCTAACCATCCTGGATGTTACAGCTACAAGGAAAAAAGTAAAATTCTGTGGTACCTGGAAAGGAACTTCCAATTCTGTGGACAAGCTGCCTTTGAATCTTCTTCTCTCCACGTTTTAAAAAAATGGGTGCAAACCCCTCAAGTTTCTGGATTAAAAATAAGAAGCTACAAAAAAAAGGAGAGGCGTGTGATGTTATAATAACAAAATGATGAAGACAATTTGAGAAAAATATTAAGAAAAGCTTTAGAGGAATAATGAAGGTAGAAAGTCAATCAAGAATAATGTAGTCCTGCCTGCTCTTGCCCTGTGGGATGTGACCAGGAGTAAGGTTGAGTCCTCAGGGCCACAGTACTTGCAATGAGAACTGTAAAGGATGCTTCCTCCCTCTCTCCTCCCGCCTTGCTCACTCTTGTACTCTCTCTTCTCTTAATTTTTTTCCTAGTGAGACACTGAGCAATCGTTATAAGTAGATGGTTTCTTTAGACTTGACTAAAGAGTTCAAGCCGTCTGTGATCCCATCAGGTGAGTAATGACCAGAACAGTACTATTTTATTATGTATATACAATTTAAAAATTCAAAGCATGAGAAAAATAAGTATTTTCTTACAGTTCCATCTTAGCAGAGGCAGGCTATTATTTTTGCATGGTCTACAGTAGGTTTTTTCTTTAGAAGAATATAGCAAGGAGAGAGGAACACTTAAAAAAAAATTATGGCAGAAATCCTTTTTTACTCATGAGCAGCAGTTGCTCACAGTCCTGGGCATGTGGGATAATAAAATGCTACAAAGTTTGAAACAGATCTGGGAAGTTATGAATGCAGAGAACACCTCAGATCTCAGGCACAATGCAAATATATTGACAAGTGAACAAAAAGTTATGCCAATAGTGGTATCACTGCTTCTCTGAGTCCTGGGTGTGTTGGCAGCTCTGGAAATGGGGGGATCTGGCGAGAAGAGGGGGCTTTGTGTTATTTATATCCTGCCCTCAGCTGGGTTATATAACGCTAACAAGTGTTTGTGCGTGTGTCTTGAGTGACAGTGGTTCCATGGAAACAAATTCACTTCTCTGGGTTTGTATGATTATGAGCAACCCATCCTGGAAAAGCTTAATGTTGGCACATAGCAATCCAGAGGAGACCTGGAGCAGGCACCAGAGGACTGATAAACTTCTGGGGCTTTCTGTGCTGTGCCCAGTTATCTGAACACTGCAATCGAGATGGATGAGCTTGAAAGGACTTTTCTCATCGAATTTCTTATAACAGAGGCCCCAGAAACTTCCTAGGCTCCTTCAATTTGGAGGTTGTTTTTGCACATGACCTTATAACATCTTTTATTTTTTTAATGTCTTTTCTTAATGTAGCCACAGTCTGTGATAGAAACTACCCAATCTCTCTGAGGGAGCGGAGGCTGTAGAAATAGGAATGAACAGGTCACTTTGTTCGAGTGCTGGTTTTGTGGTACTCTTGGATGGATATCTGTGATGCTCCCAAAGGCACAGCACCTAAGGTTTCTGTATTGGCATACCTCACTCAAGGCTTGGAACTTTGGTATTTGGAACTTGGGTTCTCTGCTTACATCTGGTTTGGCAAAAATATCAGAGTGGTAAACCCTTCCTTGCTCAAACCTCTCTGTTACTTTTTTACATTTAGTAACAGTAGTATTTCTTATTTATAACCTGACATTTTTACGATTAACTTTTTTGTCACTTTTCAATTTACATTGGATTATACTAGTAATAACTCACCTGACTCTGCTAATTGTGCCAAACCCTTCAACTAGCTACTTCTAATCCTAAAGAATTTGATGTACAGTATGTTGTACAGATCCAAATTAGATATTCATTCAGTATGATGGCACAGGACTTGAATTTATGTGGAGTCCTATACTTGAACTGGGTAGAAAATATAAATTGGTGCTGTTCTCCCTCCCCATACACATGGCCTGTCGTCACTGAACAGCTAAATTTGGGCAAAACATTTTCATATATTTCAGAATCGATTGTGTGCAACTGCAGTTGCAGAAATGTGACTGTAAAAACTCATTTCCTTTTCCCCAGTCATTACTGATGGATCAACATGCATTTAAACACTAAGATATCACCGTATTAATTTTTACTGCTTAAAGAAGTGAGCACTGCTACCCCTATGCTCCAGAAGACACTCTTTGATATAAGTAGGCATTTGAGATTGAAGGCTTCTCTTTCAGAGAATATTGGTCCATCTTGCCCAGTGATTCTGTGGGGGAGAGAAGAGTTTGTTTTGTTCTTTCTTCATCTCTCTTCTTCTCTGAATCTATTTTTAGACTCTATTTTCAGATTCTAAAAACAGAACTGTGTGCTGCAGCCAACTGCCCATTCAGGCGGTGGCACATGTTCTGCAGTGACTCCTTTTTCCTGCAGAAGGGCTGATTGAGTGGCAGACAAGCCCAGGCAGGAGGGGTGGGTGCCACCTGAGCACGGCTCAGACTTCAGGACAGACCAAACTCTCACATTATCAGGTTCACTTTTTGCCAGGCTTCCTCAGCAGTCAGTAGGTTCATGGTCGGGACAAAATTTTTTCATTTTGGCAGTGTGTGAAATCAGTCTCTGCATCTCATTTTCTCTTAGATTCCTGGCACTGGTGGCAGCCTGACTCAGTCCAGGCTGATGATAGATAGCAGCAGAAAAGGGGTGATCAACAGCTGAATACCCGGCCCTGTGCTGCAGGAATGACTGTTCCATCGTAAGCACTTCCAGTCTCAAAATTTGAAAGGCACTGGGGGAACTGGGAAGGCCCTGCTTGCCTGCTGAGTCTCTAGGCGCAGCTATGATTCAGTCACATTGCATCTGTTGAGCTACTTTCTTAGATAAGTGACTTAAGCAAAAATGTCTATCTTTTTAAACTCTATTCAGCCCAGGTTAGGACAGTTTCATATTATTTTGTTGTTCCATGAGGAGGATATGTGAGTGGACTTACCTACACCTGAGAAAAGACATTTGTACAGACTCCTGTGCTAAACATCTGAGCTTGCTCTGTGTGGCTGTACAAACACTTTGCTTGCCACCTTCTCCTGCCTCATCTCCCCTTTGATGAAAGGCTGTGTCCTTTACCTGAGACAATTTATCGCACTAAGGAGAAAAAGCCAGCTAGCTGAAAGGGTAAGTGAAGACAAGCCATCAGTGCTCTGGAGCCAGGAGGAACATCTGTATCCTGGGGGCACCAGGCCAAGCATGGCTGGCTGGGCCAGGAAGGGGATTGTTTGCTCTGCTCTGGGCCAGGGTGGCCTCCCCTTGAATCTTGTGCAAAGGTTTGAGCTGCATAATATAAAAGAGATATTAAGTTATGCACCCAAAAGGGGTGCACCAGGATGAAGCTGTATGAGGAGTGGCTGATACACTTGGCCTGTTCAGTCTGGAGGAGACCAATGGGAGACTCATTGCAATCTATAACTTCCTTGTGAGGGGAAGAGGAGGGGCAGGCATCGATCTCTGCTCTGTAGTGACCAGTGACAGGACCTGAGGGATTATCTGGAGCTGTGTCAGGGGAGGTTTAGGTTAGATATCAGGAAAAGGTTCTTCCCCCAGAGGGTAGCTGGGCACTGGAACAGGGTCCTCAGGGAAGTGATCACAGCACCAAGCCTGACAGAGATCAAGAAGCGTTTGGACAATGCTCTCAATCACATGATGTGACTCTTGGGGATGGTGCTGTGCAGGGCCAGGAGCTGGACTAGATGATCCTTGTGGGTCCCTTCCAACTCAGCATGTTCTGTGATTCCATGATTCTGTGACGTGGAAGGCTGTGTTGTGTGGCCAGGCATGCTCACCAAGAGGAGAGCATGCAGGAGGAAGGACAGTGACAGCCAGCTGTGTGTCAAAAGCACAACCAGATACAGTATCAGGTAGACTCTAAAGCAAGGCATCAAAAGTGTAATATCTAATTAAGTGCTGTTGTGTGAAATATTGGTGAGTTTAGGAGCTCTTCTGATGAACTAGAGAGTACAATACACGAGATGTCCACAATATTTCACAAAGAGGTGGTAAAATCACAAGAGGGGAAAATCTCCCAAAGATGTCATGTGAGGACCTAATGTATAGATCTTGGGTCTACACCTCAAGTATGGAAAACACAACCAATTAAGACAATGTCGATGGGAGATTCTTGGAAGAGACACCCCCCATTTTTCTTTTGGATAGGGCATACAAAGAAGTGATAAAATGTCCATAAATAGGAATCCAGGGCTGGTTCTGGGCTAGTGGAGTCAGCATGTGCACTTTGAGCTACTCTTACATGAGTACATTTTAAGTACCCTTACATGAGGGTAAGCCATCATCTCTGGTTGCAACCTGCAACTTCAGTGATAGTTACCAACTTAAATATTTTTACATGTGTAGTGATAGCTTTTTTTTCAAGCAGCAGACAGTGACTAGATACAGGATAATGCCTTGTATGCACACTCTAAGTGCTTTTTAAAGCTATTTTTGGTCACGTGCAAGTGCCTGGCAGATAGAGGACTTACTGCCAGCAATTTAGGGTTCTGCCTATTTTGACTTGGTTTAATGCCTTATGACCTAGATGGTGTCTCTGAAATGTGGAGTCATATTTATCCCAATGAATTTCATGCATTTACCTGAGACACCTCATCACTATGATAGACAGGGCAGGGGTCTGTGTGCACATTTCTAGGAGCAATCCAGTTCAGATCTGAATTTGTTGTGTCCCTCTAAGGCAGTACCAATTCCAGGTCTTCAGGTAAGTCTCTAAAGGAACGAGTCAGGCATGATCTATCTAACTTGCCAAACCTGTCATGACTGACTACATTTCTTTTAGTTTAACAGAAGATATGTCCATCTTTAATCTTATCCATAAAGTTAACCAGAGCTTTTCTTTGGATTGTTTGATGCTAAAGATACCAATTACATCTGCTTCACAAACCTCCTGTAGCATCAATTTCGGCTTTGTAAACATCCCCAAGTAAGCAATCTCTCTTATTCCTTCATCTCTGAAGCTTTTTACCTCTG
This sequence comes from Mystacornis crossleyi, assembly GCA_013400655.1. NCBI lineage: Eukaryota > Metazoa > Chordata > Aves > Passeriformes > Timaliidae > Mystacornis > Mystacornis crossleyi. The sequence goes on from VYZQ01005211.1 coordinate 30,951, forward strand.
TTACTCTCTGCTGAGTCTGCCCCACCTCATCTCACCTGCCTCCTGCAGGCACCAAGCTCTCAGCTTCCCATGGTCAGTCACTCCATTTATTCATTCAGACCCAGTAAAGATCCCTTCCAAAGTCTCTGAATGAAGTGGCAGTGCCCCTATTCAATGCTAGTGGTGCAGAATTATAGCCAGATGGCCATAAATGTCAGTATGGCCAAAATGTTGTGTTTCCCCCTTCTTCCCACCCTATAAATGTGCTGATGGGTTTTAGACTATCAATGACCTGAAACCAAGAAAATGCAAGCAACTGACCCCCTAAACACGGACTTGGAAAATTACCTGACACCTGGGCCAAATAAGATATCCCTCAAAATTTAATGAGTGGTTGTAGCTTCTGCTGCAACAAGATGTAACAGAAGCATCTTTCTTTTCAGGTACCAAAGGCCTTTGCTTTGTGATAGCTGAATTTTGTATGTTCTCACAGGAGTGTCTAAGAAACAACATTGCCATAACAAAAAGAAAAATAAAGAAAAAAAAAAAAAGAAGACTTTGAATAATTTACCTGTTGATGGTATCCTGATGCTGAGTAGCTTCATGTTATCTAGTCAGTGTAGTAAGACATTTGCATTTGTAGGAATTGTGTCCTTTCAGATAGGAATGATGTGGTCAGTAGTTTGCCTTCTAAATGGCCTACAGCAGGATTGCCATCATCTACAGCAGAAAAAAATTATTATGTTTTGTATTAGCTTTCAAACTCCATCCTCTTTCCCCCTTTGTCAACCCTGCTCTTTCCCGGTGAAAGTGGCATGGCAGGAAGATTGTGCAGGAGCTTATTAAATCTGCACATTTAATGCCTCAATATAAACCTTGGATAATAAAGGACCATCTTTTAATTTAAACCCTGTATTTACCATCTGCACAAATTGGATTGTTTTTCCTTTTTTATATATATATATGCTGAAAATCAGCATTACTAGGGATCATTTGTGAAGCCCTGGTTTTCACATAACCAGCTACATTGATGGTTAGGTCAAGATGTACTGGAGTTTGAGAACAGAGACAGACACTTGGATACCACTCTTCTTTAAGCCATTAAACCAGGTAAGCATTCTTTAAACAGTATTTGATTTCCTTATGTCATTTTCTCCCTGTTGAAACCTGTTTTTAATATCTGGTCTGGTCCTCCTTGGCATTCTCCTGCTGATTGTAAGATGCCTTGTCATTGTCCCCCCAGACTTTGTGCCACCTCATCCTGTGAAGTTTCATTAGTGTACAAGAAAATAAAATCTGGTACATCCAGTGAGTGAATTTCCATGGCACAGATTCCAGTTAGCCAGGACTCTCTCTGGTCTGCCAGTACTATGGAGACAAATATCAGGGAAATTTTTAAGTGGTATTACTTGCATTGGAAGTGTAAGATAATTGAAATCAGGAAACAAAACAGCATGTTTTGGTTGGGCAGTGAGATTTAAAGGGTTGTATATCCGTAAGGAATTTGGGGAAAACCAAAACAAAACCTCTTTACTCTGGAATAATGAACTAATCTCAGATGGCAATTCCTCAAGGAAAATTGAAACACAGGAGGAATCCAGCATCCCAGTCATTCATTCTCACCCCTGTCTGAGTACTCTTTGCTCCTGGGTCAGGTTAAGGGCTGGGGCCAGCTCATGGCGGGGACTGGGGACTTGTTATAGGGCTGAAGAGTCAGGAAAGACTCCAGGACTGCCAGTTTAGCTGAGCAGCTCAGCCATGCCAGGGAGTTTCTTTTTAGAAGAGATGTTCAGTGTATTTAGGTAATTTTCAACATGTATTTGTTTATCTCCTCTCTCTACTATGTGCCTGTGTAAATGCAATGCAAACCCTTCCCTCTTGTCTGTCTTACAGTAGCAATTTTTAGGCCAAGTCATTTTAATATTTAACTAACTAATATTTAACCTATCCAGAAGAATGGATAGGTTTAACATTGGGAATAAGAAAACAAAACTGCCCAAAGTCCTGTTGTTCTGTCTGACATCACAAGGAACAGCAACAATTTCATTATTGGCATCTTTTGCCCAGTTTTTTACCTCTTGCGCTCTCTTCTTCTTTCTTTCTTGAAGTAAATGTTAAGTTTCTTACCCAAATAAATTTTTCCTTCAGGAAAAAAATCAGAATGAGATTTGAGTTAGGCTCTCTTCCCATCACTCCTTTTCCCAATAACCCTGGAAGCATCTAGCCAGTCAAAGACACGTACTGAAATCAGTGCTGCTGCCAAAGAAGTGGTTGGAGCCTGAATGGCAGGTAGGAAGCCAAATACAGTAACAGCTCTTGGCATGCAGGGAATGGCAGAGCTGAACAAATTTCCCCTGGAAGAAATTTCCATGGTCAGTCTTGGACTGGTGAGACCAATGTTGTCCACTGCTGTCATGATTTCCTGGGATACAAAGCTTTGTCGCTAGGATTGAGCTGATAAAGGTGATTCCAGGCTACTGCTGAGCTTAAGTAAGTTGTGTCTGTTGGAGCATGTAAATAAGATAGCCTAAAGTTGTTCCTGGGAAATCCATAGGACATGGGAGGTTATCTGAGGAGCACAAAGCTATTAATTAAGTGCCTGCATCAAGCAGAGCTGGAACTTTGATGGACCCCCAGATGGACCTCGGGGAAAGGAGAAGATAATTTTCATTTCTGATTTGTCATCTCTGACTGTATTTCCTGTAAATTTACCTCTATTGCCTGTCCATATTTTGTAAAAACGATCACACTTAATCATACCAATTGTATATAAAGACAAAGAATTGCTGTGAAGGACACATTTCACTTTTGATATTTGCTTAAATTCTTAGAAAATAGCATGGTGTAGTGTCCTGCAAAGTTTGAAAGTCACTGCAGACTAAAGCTGCTAGGTACTGATTTTCATCTTCAGCACGCCTGGGCACTGTGTCCGTTAGTATCTGTTACTGTGTCAATAGAGAACACAAACTCCAGCACTGCCAATTAACTTCCCCAGCACACAAATCTTCCCAAGGAAGATCAAAAGAACATGCATCTTTTATAAGGAGGCAGGAGAGCAGAGCCCATGCTTCAGACATCTGCTGACCTTTGTGTGTGCCTGCTCTCTCATTATCTTTGACAGGGACTAAATGCAGTTCTCAGAGCTGATCAGTGCCTTCTGTCTCTCTGAGGAGGGTGTATTTAATTTACTATATTATATTATAGTGTCTTTTCTCTTTAACTGAGGACATGACAATCTATTCTTATGGTAGTTATGCTGTGTGTGCATGTAAATACAGACACAGGGATATAAGCAGCTTTAGCCTCCATTTGGGAAGTTGTTTGAAAATGCAACTCTCAACTTGTTTGATTAGATTGAAAATTAAAAATGCTAATATCTAAATAGCTTAAAAAAGAGACCAGTCTTAAATAGGTACCATATGCTAGCATATGGTAATGCAGCTTCTGCTGTAGCTACTCAAAAGGGTGAGTTTGAAATAGGCTTTCTGTGAGTTTCCTGTGATATGAGAATTATTGTCGCTTAAGTTTGATCTTGTACTCCTGCCAGCACAGGATGGAGAACTCTTTCAGGAGGCTTGAAATGGCTGAGCTTGGATGCTTCAGGGGACACCAGCTGTAAAAGGAATAAGAGCTTGTCTGGCACTTGAATTGCAATGATTGCAGTGCTCCCTCAAAGACACTTTGTGCCAGAACCCCAAACAAAAGGACTGCCTGACTACTGTGACACAACTGTTTGCCTCTAATTGCCTCCTCAGCCCCTTAAAGGGGACCTAGATGGAGATGCAGACCCCAATCCCCAGGCACAGAACCTTCAACGAGACTGAACTCACCTGGATCCTTACACACTAGTTCCTCCTTAGCCTTAAGTAAAAGAGTAGAGTTACTGGAATTTATCTATGAGACTTTCAGGCCTGATGAATGATCCTTTCTGCACATACAGAGGCATGGCTGGCCCACACAATGACACCCAACCAAATTTCAGAGCAAGCTACTAAATCTCTTTCAGGCGAATAAGGAGGACTGAGTGGACGAGTGTCACGATCTGACCAGCGGGAATCATGATAGGTCCACTAGCCGATCTCAGGGTGCAAAAGATGCACAAGGCGGGGATTTAAAAAAACAGTTCCCCCTTTTGCACCAAGAGATCTTCTGTCCACTAACTGATCTCAGAGTGCAAAAGACGCACAAGGCGGGGATTTCAGTTAATCACAACAAAGCATTTTATTAGGTGCAACACATCACTGCAATAGAAGGGAGAGAGAGAGATGTAAGAAACAAAGTATAACAGAAAAAGAGGAATTTGGGATTATAGCTACCAACAGAAGGACGGCGTCAATGCCAATGCTTGGCAAGTATCCACCTCAGCCAGGCCAGCACCCCCCTGCCCAAAGTCCTTCTGGGGTTTTAGGGTCTTAGTCCTTGTCGATAAATTGTGAGGCAGATGAGGGATCTTTGGACCCTCTCTTACAATGAGTCAAGCAAAATTTCCTCAAATGGAGTATTTGTTATTGCCTGAAGTAGGTAGTTGCACAGTCAGAGGGGAATATAAAAGTAAATGGATGTACTAGTTTTAAAACAAACCAGCAGGAGATTCCAAGTCAGAACTACAGTTTAAGAGGAAAATTAAAATAAAAGTGTCTCGGGGTGATTTTATGATGATACTGTATTTCCCTATCATCTGCTTTATGCCCAGAAATGGATCCCATAGCTTTAAGCTGGGTCCAGGATGGAGGGAGAGAAGCCGAGCAAATTCTTCAGCATGGTTTGTGTTCATGGACTCACACACTGCCTCGCATTCTCACCGTGGCAGAGCTGAGAGAGCACCTTCCTGCTTTTAGCCAGCCTGTTTAGCTGAGGGAGGAAATTTTCCCAGGACTGCATAACGAAATCCTCCGGAACTTCTTCTTCTTCTTCTTCTGGAACTGTTTGGCTTAGCTGTGATCCAAGAACCAGATCATTGGACCCCATGGACCGGTGGGGAGACTGTGGGGATGCTGCATCCCAGCCTCGAACCTCAGGAGGGCCGAGCTAGCTACAGACAGAACTCTAAAACCACCAGCTTTCTCTGCATCGAGGAGGTTTATTATCTAACATTACTAATTTATTTCTTTGCCCCGCCGGCACTCTGCTTGTTAAATAAATAGTTTTTTTCACTTTCATCCAAGAAATTCCTTTTGTATCGGTGGGGGAGGGAATGCTGAAACCTGTCTTCTGGAGAGGAGAGGTTCCTTCCAGAGCATTTCCCCCTAAACTTGTCTCAAACTGAGACAAAAGGCAATAGTACAGAAACACTGACAGACTCAGAATATGACCTGACACCCTGTTGGTCAGGGTGGTGGCAGAAGTCCAGTTAAATGGTGGCTGCAGTCCTTGCTGGAGTGATGGATGTAGTTTTGTTGAAAAGGTGATCCTGTAGAAAGGTCTGGTCCTTCTCTGGAGGTCCAGTGGTGGTTGTTAAGCTCTTGTCATCTGGGAATCCAGTGGTAGTGCACTGTAGTGTTCCAAACCTCAAATTATATCCAGGTAGGAATGTTTGGTTCCTCCCCCTGAGTGGGGCATCTCACAATGGGATGATGTAACTTTATGAGTCATGCTGTGAGACTTTGATGGCCCATTAGTGGATATAGGGTGTTATAAGGGATTAGTCATGGAGGAGATAAAGAACACTGCCCTACCTATCTTAATAGGTTACATAGATGGAAATAGAATACATAGTTTCTGGTTACATCTTACATTGTAACCTAAGACAATGGAATATAAATATGATATTGTTGCATATAGGTAAAGCCTTATAAAATGAAGGCCTTGTTGCCTTTGTAAAATCATGGCTCAGGCCTGTTACTTTGGCTAAGTAGAGAAGCACTGTGGGAAAGAGACACAGCTGAATTAGGGGTAGAAAATCATGCTGTGTGACCATCGCATGCTTACATCGTGGTGTATGGTGGTTGGTTGAAATTAAGTTTGTTATGCTTTAAAATTATGTTAACAGATAGCTGCCTAAGTGCTTAAAAAGGCCAGGTTTTTGCAATAAAGTGCTGATGCTTGCCACCATCTTCAGCATCAGTCTTTTGTGACCACCATAAAATGGTGACCCTGACATGATGGGAATCGTGACTGTGGACTTTAAAGCAGCCAGCGGTGGAGCCCAGTCTAGCAATATAAGGTGGAGAGTGAGAGCCTAAAAGTCTGGATGATTTACGATAGTGGACAGAGACACCTGACCCCAGGGGAGCGACTGGGAACATAGACATGGGGACTCTGTGGGCAGACAGTAGAGCTCAGACCCTGCTATGACAACAGGGGACTTTTTTGTGGACCACAATCCGACCGAGAGTGAGATGATGGCACAGCCTATAAGGTTAGGTCAGCTGTGTTTGCTGGACAAAGGACCATGGGACTGTGAGTATCCTGTGACCAGGGGAGTCCTGGGAGCATGGCTGCAGCTTAAAGATTTTGCTGCATATTCTCTACATTGGAGCAACTTTCATTATGGGTTAAAAATCCCTTTAACTGTTTCCTAAATGAGAATGGCTTAGCTGGTTTTAGAAGCTGATTTCCCCAGGCCATTGGCCCCTCCGGTGCCAGCTCCCCCTGAGGCAGACTGCCTCCCCCTGAAGTGGCTGCTCTGCAGGGTGTGTCCCCTGCAAGCGGCTTCTCCACTGCCCGCTTCACCAGCTGCCCCTCCGATGTCGGCCCCAGTAGGCATCCCAGGCTCTGCAGGCTACATGGCCCCCCCCAGCAGGTGCTCTACAGGGTGCCTCTCCTGCTGTGGCATCTTCAGCAACAGCTCCTACACAAATGGCTTCTCCACTGCCCACGGGCTACGCGCCCCCCCCTCGCCAAGAGTTACTTGGAAGTGAAGATATAAAGTAACCTACAAGAATATCATATGTTTACATTCCATTTCATAGTTAGGAAAACTTCTATCTCATTTTGAGCTTCTGGGAAACACTTTTTCCTAAACTCAGTCAGTGTCTTTACAAATGCAAAATACTCATGTTAAAAAATACGTTTTACTGAATCTCAACAACATTTTTGGCTTTTGTTAGAAGTAACTTTGTATTTTCAGTAACCTGTAAATTCCGATGAAATTGTTTATTGGAGAGATTCAAGGCTAAGCGGTATGAATGTAGTGTCTTTCTGCATGCCAGTAGAATTACTTGCTTTGAGGCTGCTTAGCAAGGTCCAAAATTCTTCAACAGAAATACTGATATATTGCATGATTGGTATGACTTGTCTTTTAAGATGTATACTGCCCTTTCAAGAATTCTGATTTAAAAGTCTGATTAGACTGAATTAATACTGCTTCTTTGCTCAGTTACAATGATGTTAGCTGTTACCACAAAAATAAGAAACTTGTATACCTGGAAAAATATTTGCTATCCCGGTACCTTCAGATCCCTTCTTGAAAACAGCAATTAACTCTAAAGCCTTATGTCAAAACCTTGAATGATTTACAAAAGTGGCTGGGAGCAATTGCCTGGGTGACACCCATGGTAAGTTTAGCCATTCATCAGTCAATCATGCCTTTCCTCACTCCCCCATCAATGTTATCTGCAGTATAGATATAATTGCTTCACGACTCTTCACTCTAAAGGCAGGCAGAATTGTGCTAGCTTTGCCACTTTGCTTGCTTTTTTACCCCATAGTTTTAATAAGGTGATTTTATTGGGGACAATGTGCCATGAAAAAAATGTGACAGCATTTCAAATAGGTACAGCTATTTAGTGGTTCAAGTGTAGCTATTTTTCCTTGCCACTTATAAATTGAAATTGGACTTGATATCAAAAGAGTTTAACTACAGTGATGGACCAGTAAAGTGACTAAAAGTGACACCACCTTACAAAACTGACTTGCTCTCTGAGCATGTGTTATCTGCTCAGTGGCTGAGTTTCTGATACTCTCTACTCTTATGGAGACAGGAAAACAGTGGAGTAAACAGTAGCACACTCCTTTAGAATCATCTGAAACCATGTCTTTGTAGCTGTTTATATACACCCACTGACCTAACAAAGTTACATGTGCAAAACTCAGGGCAGTAATATATAACGAAGTCCTTAATGTTCTATCCTTATGTATTCATATCCCATTACCTTTAATAGTCTAAGGTCAATTCTACTGTACTGACAATCACAAAAGGCTGTCTCGCCATCTGCAAACTGAGCAGGTTTCAAGTACGGTTCTGAGTAAAGCTGCAGCTTAAGTAACCCTGGCAAACTTGTGCTTCCATGAGAAAAGTGCTGAAAGACATACAATGTTGTCTTTTTTTGGGGGGGGGTACAGCTGAAACTTGGAAAATTGTAGCGGTGCTTTAAAATTGAGTTTACAGTTTGTATTCAGTTTGTATAATTTGCCTCAGTTGGTTTGTTCCATGTACCCCCCTTCCTATGTTTCCCAGTTGGTATGTCCCAAGTTTGTGCCTCCCCTAAGGCGTGTCCCTTGCCCTCCTCCCACCCCAGGAGACCTGCCTGTCATCTTGGGGCCCAGCCTGGCCTCTGGAAAGTTCCAGGCTGGGCGTCAAGTGATAGGCTGAATCTCCCGGAAGTCCCGCCCCTCTCCTGAGGATTGGATCCCAGGAGTGTCCCTTACCTCTCAAACCACTCCCTGAACTGATCCCATTGGTCCCCCCTCGCCTCCTACCCCTTTCTCCGTCCCCCAATAAAAGGACATGTTTGCACGCTGTTCTGGGCTCTGCTGAGGCAGATTCCCTGAGGGGAGGTGGGTCAGTCAGGGTCTCCAATAAACTCGGTTGGAAACCCCTTCGCAGAGTCCTCTCTTTTCTCCCGCCTTCGTCGCTCATCAGTTGGTGTGCCTAACATTGGAGTTAGTCCGTGGAAAGAGGAAAAGAAGCCCACGGGATCGACCAAGTCTGCCAGCAGACAGAGTCGTACCCATCCCGGTGTCGGTGGGTGACAGGGAGCCGGGTCACCGGAGGGGCAGCTCCAGAGGGTCACCCAGCGACAGAAAATCGTGCAAAACTGTGCTTATGCTGGAGAAGTCCTGACTGTGAATGCATATTTTCAATAATGTTTATAGTTACCTATTTTTACCTATTTCAATAATGTTTATAGTTACCTATTTTATAATGTTTATAGTTACCTATTTATAGAGCTATTTTTACAATTAAATTATGTAAAATCACAATATATTTGCCACACCTTTATAATCTCTCCAGTAAATCCATCTTGGTGCTATTTCAGTTATGAATCAGTTGTTTGCTTGTATATTGTTCATTGATGTTTAACTGTTGTATGACAGATTTTCAGTAGCTTCCTTGTAACGATGGAGTCAGGGTGAATTCCATTCTGTTGTATCTGACATTTTTAAAGGAACACTCTCAACTCTGACTTTAGTATTTAGGTGATGTTAATTTCGAGTTCTGCAAAGTTTAAGTTTTGTAAAGTTTAAGTGCTGTTAAGGCTAAGTTTTGTTAAGTTTAAGTGTTGTTAAATTTAAGTGATGTCAGGTTTAGGTTTTGTTAATTTGAAGTTCTGTTATATTTAAGTTCTGTTAAGATTAGGTTCTGTTAGATTAGAGTTCTGTTATGTTTTAAGTTCTGTTGAGTTTAATTTCTGACAAGTTTAAGTGCTGTTAAGTTTCAAGTTTAAGTATGTTCAGTTTAAGTTCTGTTATTTTAAATTCTGTTAAGTTTAAGTTCTATTAAAAATAATTTCTGTTCAGTTTCAGTAATATTAACTTTAAGTTCTGATCGGTTTTCTTTTTGTTATGTCTAAGTGACATTAAATTTGAATTCTGTCAAGTTTAAGTTCTGCTGAAATATGCACATTTAAATTGAAAGGTACAGTTCCTTTGGTATACAGGTAAGATTGAACCAACTGAAATAACTATGATGAAGAATTGGTTTAAGAATATAAGGTAATAAGGAGTAAAAAATTTGTGAAGGTGCAATTTGTTAGATCCTTAAATTCATTGAAAATTCTATGAGTATAAATGTTCTGCATTGGTCAATTAAGATAATTATTCATAACAATATTTGCTGTTTTATCTTTCATAGGTAGCAGAGAAGGATATGTAACAATTCCAAGTTATGGTTATTATCAATTGTAAGCTGTTTAATGCTTTCTTTCTTGCTTTTATTCTGCTTTGTCTTATGTGCATAGACGTGTGAAGAAATATAATCCCGATTTCTCAGATTAGTTACTGTTGCTATATTAATGATTCTGAATATGTTCTTAATGTCAGGGCATAAATTTTCTTTTTATAAAGGGCATTATCCATAAGATGTTATTTGATGTTACACATACGCATTTCTTTGGTTGTTTGCAGTTTGTTCATGGTACCACTGACTACTTAGCTAAGGGTAAATGAGAAAGTTGACTGCTTTACAAACTTTCCCATACCGTTGTGTAGCTATTTGTAAGACATGTATCGTTTTCAGAAACTTTCCCAACTGCTATTAATAGAGGCTTGTTTGTAGGATATGTAAGGGACACCCTTCCAGTTAAGGCCTTGGCTCTGGCCAAGCCCTGGCCCTACCTGGTCAGAGGCATGCCAACGGACCCAGGTGTTTCTGCACTAAAAATGTGATTGAGTCACTTTGACTAGTTGATTCAGACTTATGGAAGCTGGACGCCCTTTCGAGGTGAACATGGAAGCCTTGCCCGGGAAGGTTCTCCAGGTCCTCGTTGTGAAACGGGGCTTACCAGCTTCTGCAGACTCTGGGTGCTAGTACAGTGTTTTGGAAACTGAGAGTGTATTGCTCTAAGTCACTATCCGCTCTCTTGTGTGTTAATGATTGTGAGTATTACCTTGCTTATTTTTGCTCGATGTGAATTTATTGCTTTATTACAGGTATTGTCTTACTTTTACGTTGCTTTCATTTTCATAGTGACAGATGCACATGTTATTATCAAAAAAGCCAAAAAAAGGGGGAATATGGCTCCTCAGGAACATTTGGATAATGCAGTATATACTGCATTAAGTAGTTTTTACTTAAAACTAGTTTTTACAGGCAGTTTTTACAGGCAGATCATCAATTTTGATCCCCAGCAGAGCAATACCGGTCTGAAGATTTGTGTGTGCGGAACCAACATCTAAAGAGGTTTACGTAAGGATGCACTTTGTGTAAGGATCCACAATTGGGTGTGCAATGGCAAGGCCTAGCTGACCTACTAACTTAGGGGAGAAGGTACACGTGTGTTTTATTGCCAGCAGGTCTAAAGTGGTTACCTGCTTGTCTGGACAAGCATTGATCACCTCCAAGGAGACAAGGCCCAGTGAGAGGAACAGTAGCCTAATCACCATCCAGCCCTTGTGGCCAAAGCAGGAGCAGAGGTAGGGCTGCCAGAACATGGCTTTGCCTGGAGGCTTACCGAGGCAGCCTGCCAACAGAGGCCTTGTGTCCCATTACACCCACCATCGTTTTATTGTGTTCCTGCTGACCTTC